>JASDQU010739118.1:52855-66504 GCA_032191745.1 Picea mariana
GCACAAGAACAGGATTAACAACATGCAGAGATCAAACACGTCCATGGAACTAAGTCAAGCTCTTCCTATTTACTCAACAACTGTACATGGAGGTTCTTCACAGATTCTCTGCTCTGCTCTCTTCTTCTCTCAGATGCTAACACTGAATAATTGAATTCCTACAATGATACAAGGGAGGGTGTCTATACTCCGTTTTCCCTCTCAAAAGGTGATTGTCTAATCTACAGTTAATTATTCTATCTACTTGCATTAAAACTAAATAAATGCCTCATCTACCTAAGGACGAGAGCTTATCTGCTCAAGGTCCATTACAATCTATAAGTGCGCTTCATCACATCAAAACATTTATGTTTGGCGCAACCATATATTACAATGGTTCAAAATTTGGAGGCTGGCGCTTTCCAGCTGTTCCCTTTCCTTCTTGCGCTGGCTCGCTTGATTGAGTGAACGATGCTCCTGCATCAAATCCACAAAGGATTTCCAACAGTTTGGTAGAAAATTTCTTTCTATTAGCCAATTTACTTGGACCAACTTGTCCAAACAAAAGTCTTCCATCTCTATTCTACATTTTTCTGTATGATTCTAATTATTTTAAGCTAGTATTTACTCATGTATGAATTGGTATGGAATTCATGGATGTATAATGTGTTTCATGTAGGTTTCATACCTTAATAATTTGAATGGTAGATATTGTTCGAGGAAGACATAAAGAGTTATGCACGATTGTAGTCTGTTGTTTTAAGATGGAATGACATGGATATTAGTTCCACCTTCTTAAATATTTTGTCAATTATGAGTAATGCATGTTATGAATCATGAATGAACTTGTCTTACAACATTAAGTTGAATATAAATCATGTTTTGTTTCTTTATCTTATAAATATGTCCGTCTAATGCCTATTAGTTCCTTGGGTGATACCTTACCCTCCTTGAGGGTATTGAAAATGTCATTGCTAATGAGTTTGTTGTTGTCTTGCATGTTGAACCCTAGGTTTGGTCTTTAGTGCTGACAAAGCATTTTTTTGAGTTAGGTCGAGTGGCCTTTCCTTGGTTTGAAGTATTCTTTGAATGGGTAGAAATCCCCATTTTTTGTAAATTTGAAGTACTACCTTCAAATAAGGAAAAATGAATTTTCCTTGTTATTTTGAAATGGAATAGCACCTTTTTATGAGGCTTGATGAACTGTCAAGGGATCTTGAAATATTTTCTTTTTGAATGCACTAGGTGGTGTATTAGGTCCTTTGAATGATTATCGTTTTGAATGCATTCAATAGCCTATTGAAACATTCTAAAAGTTGTCTTTTAAAAATCGTTTCGATGACTTATTGGAGCATTGAAAAAGTTTTTTTTTTAAATATCTTGATGGGATAATAGGGAATTTCAAAAGTTGTCTTTTCAAAATGAATCAATATCCTATTGGGTCATTTTGGAAGTTACTCTTTTTAAACTGTCCAATGTTCTATCAAGGATTGTTTAATGTTGTTCATTTGTACTAGCCCAATGTCCTGCCGAGGGACTTCGAATGTTGATGTTTTAGATTGGATTGATGTTATTGGGGGTAGACAAAATATGTTCTTTTAAGTTGTCCCAATGATCTTTTGATGGCATTCAAGTGTTGATATTTTGGATTGGCCCATTGGTCTATTAAGGTTAATGAAGATGTTCTTTCAATTTGTCTTGATGGTTTATGAAGCTATTTTTTTAAAGTACCTGATGTCCATATTTTAGATGAGATCGATGGATTTTCCATTACTGATATCATTCGAAAGGGGGATATATTTTGAATAAGGCAAGTGGTCTTTGCTTGTGTTTCAAGCACATCTTTAGGAAGGGCCCAATGAGATATTTGAAAACATGTGATGGGTTATTCAAAAGACGTTGAATGAATGGGTATATGAATTTCCTTAGAAGGATGGATCAGAGAGATCATCATATTAGGCCTAATGAGTATCTATGAATGTGTTCATTTGAAAGAGATAAGGTAACACCATTAGAAGGGGGAAAATGAATTAGTGGAACCCAAAAAGGGTTAATCCAAGGAGAAACGATAAAAAAAGGTGCCCCCTCTTCCTTAAATGTGCTACAAATGGGTTATTTAATCTTTATGGATTATTAGATTGTAGTGGTTAACCATAAAATTCATATTAGGAAGAGCATAACTATAATTCTCATTTTTTAGGGGTTGTTTTAGAGGATCTTTTCATCATTTTTTGAAAAAAGGTAGTATCAATATCACTTCTTTTTTCCAAGAGTAATTTTTCATAAACAATTCTACTGTCAATGTAGAAATGTTTATAGTGGGGGTTTTCTAAAAGGTGTTTTCTTTTCAAATTTTGAGAAATTGTGACAGTGATATTACGACTTTTTTTTTCCAAAGACTATTTAAAAAAAAATAAAAATCAATGTTGATTTAGTAATGTCATTTTATTTTTAATTTTTTGTCTTAGAATTGATATGGAAAATCCACCTTTTTCATTTTTAATTTGTTTTGGTGATTCAATGTCATTATTGTTTTCCTAATGGTTATTATTATCTTAAGAAAGGGATGAGAAATTGTTCAAACCCACCATAATTTCCTTAATTCTATAAAAGTTGATTAGTGGATGGTAACAATAATTATAATAATCATCATCATGATTATATCAAAGTATTATAAAATTAAAAGAGAAATTTCATAGATTTTACAAAAATTTAAAAAACTAAGAAGATAATTTCCTTTTATTTAGTAAACTATTGCAAAAAATTGTAAACTTTATCAATTTTGAGAAATTACACACATGTAAGGAGGAGTTGGGAGGCATCCCTAACTTCACCCCCTTACTTGATGCATATAATTTCTCAAATTGCCCAAAATTGGGTAAATTTGGACAAATTTGGACAAATTTGGACAAATATTTTTAAATTAAAATCATGTATGGGGGCGTTGACCAACATCACCCACTTTCTCTACATGTTTTTTTTTTTTTTGTTGGTAAGAATATTTTATTTGGATAATAACACAATGTACAAAATCTCAATCCTATCCTAGATTCTCACAACACCTTCCCTATATGCTTTAAAAGTTTATAAATTTGGCCAAATTTTCTAATTATTGTGAAATTTCTTGCATGGAAGGTGAGTGAGCGATGCCCAACATGACCCTGACATCCTCCCCCTTCCATGCATGAAAAATATTTGAAACATGGAGGGAATAAGGTGATGTTGGGCATCACCCCGTCTCCATCCATGCTTCAACTTTTTAAACATTTGGCAAAATTTGGGTAAATTTGAGCAATTACATGAATTGTGGGGAGGGGAGGAGAAATGCTAGGAATTATCCTTGGGATGTCGGGGTGGAGGGGTGATGTTGTGTATCGTGTCACTCTCCATGCAATAAATTTCACAATTTTTGTGAAAATGTCTTAGCATTTAAAACATAGAAGCTAATAATGGATAAAAAGTAATTAGATATTTAAAAAATACCAAAAAGAAATTATATGATACCATTTTTAGGGTGGATACCTAGAATGTCAAATTTGTAATATATATCTTATTACTTTTTTCTTGTGAGGTGATGCTTCCCCCTCCCTACATTAAATTGAAAAAAATGTTGGTGAAAAGTGGTGAAATTTTCCACATTTAATCAAATTTAACTCAATTTTGGGTAAATTTTWCACAAAGGAGRGGCAATGAAAATTTGTCATTTCYRCATTCTCCATGCATCCAATTTCTCAAAATATCGATTACAAAATTTAAGAGATTTTGTTAAAATTTTATTAAAATTTTACTAAAATTTAACTAAAATGTTATCTTCTTAATAAACTTTTATAATGTTTATTGAAATTTTTTTATAACATTGAAATATTTAATATAATTTAATAAAATAAAGAAATTTAAGATAAAATTTAAATCAAATAAAATAAATAATTTTTTTTTTTGAAATTTGAAATGTTATCTTCTTAATAAACTTTTATAATGTTTATTGAAATTGTTTTATAACATTGAAATATTTAATATAATTTAATAAAATAAAAAAATTTAAAATAAAATTTGAATCAAATAAAATAAACAAATTTAAGATGAAATTTGAATCCATCCTTATTTTTTTTTGAAAACCCCATAAATATAACCATTATAAAAAACACAATAAAATTAAAATCACAAAATAATAAAATAAAATAAAAATTAAAAACCCTATATCACTTCTAAAAGAATAAATAAAGAAAATAAAAATATTTTGAAAATTATGTTACTATACATCAATATTGGAAGAAAAACCTTAAAACTCTTTGAAAAACTCATGTCTAAAAATTGTCTTGCAAAATTCTTATTAAAATTCCAAAAACATCATTTTTTTTAAATATGATAAAACATTTAAAAATAAATAATTTTCAAAATTTCATTTTAAAAATAATAATTCTCATTAAGTAAATAATTTTGATGCAAAAGCAATAATTTTGGTGTAAAAGCCCATAATGGATCACCATTTATACACGAATGATTAGACTAATATTTATTTATGTATTTTGTGGTGATTCAATGTAAGTTGTGGCCCCACAAAAGTTAGTGAGCTATGTGGATCCATTTTATGGTGGAAATTCAATGACAGGATGCACCCTGAAAAGTTATATAAATGGAAAACTCACGTGGAGAACAATGTTAATATAAATTAAATTGTTGACTTTAAGTCAACTCAGTAGCTTCAACGACTATATATATTTTTTGAAATATTAAAGTAGATGCACCCTAAAAAGTTATATAAATTGGAAAACTATGACATTTATTAAGGGTTTTGTCACAATGCAACATTTATCAAGGGTTTTGTCAAGTTCTGATATTCTTCAATGGGTATGTTATATTCAACCCCCACAATAGATCAAAGATGAGTTTATGTAAATATTGGAATTAAGGAACCACTTGTCCTCCCCCCCAAGAAGCTCATGTAACTGTTATTCTCCATTAAAACAAAAATGGGTAAAGAAAATATAAAAATAAATACTTATCCCCTCAATCCCCCTCTCTTGTGGAATCATAGCCCCATATAACTCTTGTCCTTGTCTGTCTAGCATCCAGTGGTATATTTATTATTAATAATGATCAAACATTACATTTCTTAGGCACACTAGCCTCTTTCAATTATTTGGGCACTCTGGCCTTTCATGGATTAACAAAATACATAATTTAATACAAGGATCAAAACCTGGGGTGTTAAAACAAGGATCCCACCCTAACTATCAACTTCCATGTCGTGCCTCTTCATTGACCTTGGGGTTGGGAAAGTCCCATCCCACACCTTTACCTTGGTGCGCATGAATTTTCACGGCTTCGAGATCCAATGACCGAGATTGAATGAGATCACCGATGGAGAAGCCATGTCACATCCCAAAGGTGCATAAGGTTTAATGACCTATTGGGTTGCAACAGTGGTTCCCCCCATCCTACATGGCACAATCTGCGTGGTGTCGCATGGTACAAGGTCTCAGACCAAAATTGCCTCGCTACCCATGCGACATTGGTTTATGGTTTGGCCATACCATCGCCTCATGCGTCTCCCATGTCACTTTCCATTATGATACCAACTTCCACCATGGACCTGCCATTGCAGCCCAACCATTGTGGTATTACATGTCACCTCTACCACATCACTGCCACGTGGACTTCCGATCATTGACAATAAAATATCCAAAATTTCCCAATTTTTTAATTTTTCCAATTATCCAAAAATGCATAATTCTGAAATTTTTTCAAAGCTACCATGAGACCCTAAATTAAACTTGAAAATCATCGATTTTTTCCTGGTGTGTATCAAATTGACTTCTGCACACAAAATATGGCACTCCTGTGTCGATTTTTCAACCAATTTTGTTGTAGAAATTGGGGCTTTTGCCAATTTCGCCTAATTTCTCATGGATACACTGTAATTTCTAAAATTCGACCAATTTCAGGCCCAAAACATGCATATTTGTAGCTTAAAATTGGGGATATTAACCCTTGAACTAGAATTCATCGAAATTACAAACAAACCCCTCACAATTTTTACTAGAAAAATCTGACAACCACATTGTAAACATTCTTTTAGCTTTAACTCTACAATTTATAACTTTTATGTGTTGAGCCTGGTCCATATAGGATCATTCTTTGAACCCGTAGCTATGATACCATTTAGTAACATCCCCCACCTTAACTAGGGAACATTACTTGTGGAAAAATACATAAATTCGAAAATTTATTTTTGCTAAGTAATTCTTGTAGCTTACCAGCTATGAATTCAACACATATTCAACTAGATTTTGATACCCATGACTAAATGCATATGCAACATTATAAAAGAACATAATTCATCCATAAAATCATCTACAACAACCAATAAAAATCATTATCATGCACAGGGTAAAATCACAACCATAAAACTCATAAGAGAGACTCAAAAAATGTATAAACACTTATATTTTATAAAATGTTTGTGCAACCAACTTCTTGGGAAGGACGTTCCACCCAATCATAGACCTGCTATTCCAAATCTCAAAGCAAGTCACCCCCGAGTTGGGGCTAAGAATCCACAATATAAGGGTGCCTCTCACAGTCCACTCATAGCTCTAAATCACACAACCCACTCGTATTCTCTTACAATTATCCCAAATTTCCTCCAGTTCTCTTCCTCTTGACCTGTCCAACCCAAGGAATGTACCCCTTCACTTATCTTAGTCCCTCGGGCATCCCATTCATTTATTAGGGTCTCTCTGGAATAGGTAAATAGGAATCTCTCTGTTGGTAACTCAAGGGAACTCACTACCAAGAAAAAATTCCAGAAAACAACAACAAACACTTGTTGTTACAGTGGAACTTCCACAAGAATTCACTATTTAGACCTAACAAGTTGACTCTTCAATATTCATCTCCAAAGTGCTCCAAACATGCTCCAAAATTCACTGAGCCTTCTTATTCTATCTCTAGTGCTCTTTCTCCTTGCTCTCCCCTTGTTGTTCATGCCAAAAAACTCTATGTGAAAATTTTACTATTCTCCCCAATACAAATTTCCTCTATTTTCCCGAAACAGTTGACTTCTCACTTGGCCCAATGTTGATTCTAATACAAACCCATGCTTCCAATAATTATGGATGTCACTTCTACACTCACCCGTGATAGGTATCAAATGATTGGGCTCTCATACACTCAAGAAGAAAATAGAAGTAATCTCCAATGGTAATAAAATTCATAAATCTAGGTTTGAATTAATACCCATAATTAATTTCCTCCTTGGATCCCTCTTACACACTCTTAGGAATTCCCTCTCTTGTGGATAAATCATCCCCATCTCTATCCATATTATGAGCCACTGTAATCACATTATTTTTATTAAAATAAGAAATACAATTTTCATATTACATCGCTTGGCCATAGCCATATTCATATCTACATTATGCATAAATTTAAATGAGGATTATAGTGGGGATGTTATAGTTAAGTTCATCCTAACGGTAAATAGAAGGTTGGAAGCCCTCTACACACACTAAGGAGTATTGGATGGAAGAATATTCACTAGAAACCATTGAATGGAGAAGGGAAAGATCTTCCTTGTGTTGTGTGGGGTAGTAAAGGGAGTAACATGGCTAGTTTGGCTAGAGTGTTTCTTAAAGAATCCTAGGGTAAATAATTTAGTTGAGAATGAGGAAAATTGGGTTGGGTGAGTTCCTCGAGTTTCCTATACCATTTTACTTGATCCTACACCCCTCATATCTCATCTTGGGGGTGGAATCCACAAAGGATTTCCAGCAGGTGGGTAGAAAATTGCTTTCTATTAGCCAATTTACTTGGACCAACTTGTCCAAACAAAAGTCTTCCATCTCTATTCTACATTTTTGTGTATGATTCTAATTATTTTTATCTAGTATTTACTCATGTATGAATTGGTATGGAATTCATGGATGTATAATGTGTTTCATGTAGGTTTCATACCTCTATAATTTGAATACCTTAGAGTTTAAATGGTTCAAATTCATGCTATGCATATGACTTTATGTTGTGCTTTCGATATTATGTTGTGCATTGAAAGATGGATAGTATGGGATAGATCCAATTTGATTTTTTTTTGTATATTTTTGTAGTCATAGGCCAAATGCCAACATAAATAAGAGTTGTTCAAATGAGCTTCCAAACTATCTAGGTTCAAATGTCATTCAAAGCTTGGGGGCATGTTATATAAGTGCATTCCTTCTATTGAGTTTGAACTGTTGGCTTCGAATGTTGGCCATTATGCCCCTTGTATGTTACTTTGAAGGGTGTTACAACCCTATTTTTCCATTTTGAAGACTTATGCATGATTATGTAGTGCAGGCACTTGGGTTTTTTTTGTGTGCATAGGGTTTGTTTTGTGCATGGCCTTGTGATATTGTATGGCATGGGGATGAGAATGTATTATGCATATAACAAGAAAATGGATAATTAACAATTGTAAACAAATGTAACCGACCAAAATATGTATAAATAGGCGTAATGGGGGTCGATTAGAGAGAGAGGTTTAGAAAATGTGTAGTTACGTTATTGGAAAAAGGATTGAGTGGTATGGTAGATATTGTTGGAGGAAGACATAAGGAGTTATGCACAATTGTAGTCTGTTGTTCTAAGATAGAATGACATGGATATTAGTTCCACCTTCTTAAATATTTTKTCAATTATGAGTAATGCATGTTATGAATGATGAATGAACTTGTTTTACATCATTAAGTTGAATATAAATCATGTTTTGTTTCTTTATCTTATAAATATTTCCTTCTAATGCCTATTAGTGCCTTGGGTGATACCTTACCCTCCTTGAGGGTAATGAAAATGTCGTTGCTAATGAGTTTGTTGTTTTCTTGCATGTTGAACCCTAGGTCTGGTCTTTAGTGCTAACAAATAGTTCCTTTGAGTTAGGTCAAGTGGACTTTGTTTGGTTTGAAGTATTATTTGAATGGGTAGAAATCCCCATTTTGTGTAAATTTAAAGCACTACCTTCAAATAAGGAAAAATGAATTTCCTTTATTATTTTGAAATGGGATAGCACATTTTGATGAGGCTCGATGACCTGTAAATGGATCTTGAAAGATTTTCTTTGTGAATGCACTAGGTGGTGTATTAGGTCCTTCAAATGATTATCTTTTTGAATGCATTCAATAGCCTATTGAGACATTCTAAAATTTGTCTTTTAAAAATCGCTCAATGACCTATTGGAGCATTGCAAAATTTGTTTTTTTGAAATAGCTTGATGGCATAACAGGGAATTTCAAAAGTTGTCTTTTCAAAATGACTCAATATCCTATTGGGGCATTTTGGAAGTTAATTTTTTTAAACTATCCAATTTTCCATCAAGGAATGTTGAATGTCATTCTTTTGTACTGTCCTAATGGCTTGTCGTGGGAATTCGAATGTTGATCTTTTAGATTGGATTGATCTTATTGGGGGTAAGAAAAATATGTTCTTTTAAGTTGTCCCAATGACCTTTTGATGGCATTCAAGTGTCGATCTTTTGGATTGGCCCATTGGTCTATTAAGGTAAATGAAGATGTTCTTTCAATTTGGCTTGATGGTTTATGAAGCTATTTTTTTAAGGTACATGATGTACATATTTTAGATGAGATCGATGGCTTTTCCATTAATGAGATCATTCAAAAGGGGGATATATTTTGAATAAGGCAAGTGGTCTTTGCTTGTGTTTCAGGCACATCTTTAGGAAGGGCCCAATGAGATATTTGAAAATATGTGATGGGTTATTCAAAAGACGATCAATGAATGGGTATGTGAATTTCCTTAGAAGGATGGATCAAAGAGATCATCATATCAGGCCTAATGAGTATCTATGAATTTGTTCATTTGAAAGAGATAAGGTAATGCCATTAGAAGGGGGGGAATGAACTAGTGGAACCCAAAAAGGGTTAAGCCAAGGAAAAACAATGAAAAAGAGGTGCCCCTCTTCCTTAAATGTGCTACAAAGGGGTTATCTAATCTTTATGGATTATTAGCTTGTAGTGGTAAACCATACAATTCCATAAAATGCATATTAGGAAGAGCATAACTATAATTCTCATTTTTTAGGGGTTGTTTTAGAGGATGCTTTCATCATTTTTTGAAAAATGGTGGTATCAATATCACTTCTTTTTTCCAAGTATATTTTTTCAAAAAAAATTCTACTGTCAATATAGAAATGTTTATAGTGGGGGTTTTCTAAAAGATGTTTTCTTGTCGAATTTTGAGAAATTGTGACAGTGATATTACCATTTTTTTTTTCTTTTTTTCCGAGGGCTATTTAAAAAAAAAAAAATCAATGTTGATGTAGTAATGTCATTTTATTTTTATTTTTCCAAGGGATGTGCTTGTCATTATTTTTTATTTTAGATTTGATATGGAAAATCCACTTTTTTTTATTGTTAATTTGTTTTGGCGATTCAATGTCATTATTGTTTTCCTAATGGTTATTATTATATTAAGAAAGGGATGAGAAATTGTTCAAACCCACCATAATTTCCTTGATTATATAAAAGTTGATTAGTGGATGGTAACAATAATTATAATCATCGTCATCCTGATTACATCACACTATTATAAAATTAAAATAGAAATTTCATAGATTTTATAAAAAATTAAAAAGCTAAGAAGATAATTCCCTTTTATTTAGTAAACTATTGTAAAAAATTGTAAAATTTATCAATTTTGAGAAATTTCACACATGGAAGGAGGAGGTGGGAGGGATCCCTAACTTCACCCCCTTACGTGTTGCATATAATTGCTCAAATTACCCAAAATTGGGGTAAATTTGGACAAAGTTGGAGAAATATTTTTAAATTAAAATCTTGTACAGGGGTGTTGACCAACATCACCCACCTTCTCTACATGTTTTTTTTTTGTTGTTGTTGTTCTTGGTAAGAATATTTTATTTGGATAATAACACAATGTACAAAATCCCAATCCTATCCTAAATGCTCGCAACGCCTTCCCTATATGCTTTAAAAGTTTATAAATTTGTCCAAATTTTGCTAATTATTATGAAATTTCTTGCATGGAGGGTGAGCGAGTGATGCCCAACATCACCCTGACATCCTGCCTCCTCCATGCCTGGAAACTATTTGAAGCATGGAGGGAATAAGGTGATGTTGGGCATCACCCCTTCTCCATCGATGCTTCAAATTTTTAAACATTTGGCAAAATTTGGGTAAATTTGAGAAATTACATGAACTATGGGGAGGGGGGGAGAAAAGCTAGGAATTATCCTTGGGATGTGGGGGTGGAGGGGTGATGTTGTGTATCGTGTCACTCTCCATGCAAGAAATTTCACAATATTTGTCAAAATTTCTTAGCATTTAAAGCATAGAAGCTAATAATGGATAAAAAGTAATTAGATATTTAAAAAATACCAAAAACAAATTATATGATACCATTTTTAGGGTGGATACCAAGAATGTCAAATTTGTAATATATATCTTATTACTCTTTTCCAATAGTGATGTGTGATGTGATGCTTTCCCCTCCCTACATGAAATTGAAAACAAGTTGGTGAAAAGTGATGAAAGTTTTCCACATTTAATCAAATTTAACCCAATTTTGGGTGAATTTTACTTAAAAGAGGGGCAACAAAAATTTGTCATTTCTCCATGCATCCAATTTCTAAAAATATCAATTACAAAATTTAAGAGATTTTATTAAAATTTTACTAAAGTAAATAAAGTTATCTTATTAATAAAATTGTATAATGTTTATTGAATTTGTTTTTTTAATATTGAAATATTTAATTGAATTTAATAAAATAAAAAAATTTAAAATGAAATTTGAATCAAATAAAATAAATAAATTTAAGATGAAATTAGAGTCAATCCTTATCCCTTTGTTGAAAAACCCATAAATATAATCATTATAAAAAAACAAAAAAAAAAAATTAAAATCACAAAATAATAAAATACAAAAAAAATTAAAAACACTATATCGCTTTAAAAGAATAAATAAATACAATAAAAATATTTTAAAAACTATGTTACTATACATCAATATTGGAAGAAAAAACTTAAAACTCTTTCAAAAACACATGTTAATTTATTTTTTAATTCTTATTAAAATTCCAAAAATATATAAAAAAAAAAAAACAATAACAATTATAACATTAATTTTTTTAAATATGATAAAACATTTAAAAGTAATAATTGTCATTAAGTAAATAATTTTGGTGTAAAATCCCATAATGGATCACCATTTATACATGAATGATTAGATTAATATTTATTTATGTATTTTGTGGTGATTCAATGAAGGGCCCTCGAAAATTCTTCTTATGTGGCCTCACAAAAGTTAGTGTGCTATGTGGGTCCATTTTATGGTGGAAATTCAATGACAAGATGCACCCTGAAAAGTTATATAAATGGGAAAACTCACGTGGAGAACAATGTTAATATAAATTAAATTGTTGAACTTAAGTCAACTCAATGGCTTCAATGACTTTATGTAACATATTATATATATATATATATATATAAAAGATTAAAGTAAAAATTACATGTAAAGAAACAAAATTGCATATGATATTTTTAGTTGGAATCACAAAGAGAAATTAACGAGGGTGGTTTTTAAATTTGGCTAGTGTGATTGATTTTGAAAGGATTTTTTTTTAAGGCGATTTAGGTTTGAAACTTGTTGTAATTGGGAGGAGACACCTAAAAAATATGGTGAATTATGGTTGGTGTGTCATAGGTTGATCCCCTAGTGGAGGAGACACCTAAAGAATCAGTGAATTATGGGTTAGTGTGGCCCAGGTCGATCCCCTATTCCCACAAGTCACGAGTTTGTGTGGTCGAGATCATGTACAATCCCCTAGTATTGCAAATCATGACTAAGAAAAAAAAAATAATGAAAATGGATTTATTCCATAGAGAATTCATTTTTAATTATGAATATTTTAATACTAGCAACAACTACATTAATATTATTAATGTGTCGTAATAGGCATATATTTAGCACATTAATAATGTTTTCTTCCTATAATATGTGTTAAATATGCCTATCGACATATGCGGACACATTAATAATATTAATGTGGTTGTTGCTAGTAACTAGTGGATGCTTGCATAAAAATATTAACATAAATAAATATTATACTATAATGTTATATTATAATATCTTATAATAATGTTTGTATTAATTTATACTAATGTAATAAATGTATTAACTTATATTAACCAAGTTTATACAAAAATTGGTTAATAATCATTAAAGATATTAAATTATAATATTAAATTTAGAAATGGACTATTATATTATAATATTAATATATTAATAAAATTTATTTAATAGTATTCTATATTAATATAATAATAATAATTTATTTTTAAGGTCATGGCCAAGCCACACCAAATTGGTGTATGAGACCCCCTTGTTTGTGGGACAAGGGACCCCCCTCCGCCCAGTGATTGGACTGGTAAAGTCTATGGAGGTATACATACCCTACTCCCCTCTGGATTTGAACTTGTGACCTCTTAAGAGGAAACACATGTTCTTAACCATTAGGCCCACTCAAGCTGGTCTTAACTATACTTGGGTTATAATTGGAAATTTATTAATAACATAAAATTTTAATAATATGTTTGTGGGACAAGGGACCCCCCTCCACCCAGCGATTTGTCTGGTAAAGTCTACGGAGGTATACTTACCCT
>JASDQU010739118.1:119106-130614 GCA_032191745.1 Picea mariana
CCACTAAAATATCTCTACAATTTGATTCCTCTAGTTATTTCCACTCTAAAATCATCGAGATATATGACAAATAATATAATGATCCAATCCAGATCACATTATCAAATTCATCAAGGGTTTTGTTGTATTGCAACATTTATCTTGCATTATTTTGGATTACAACATTCCAACATGGCTATGTCACATTGAGACATTCATCTTAGGTAATGTAACATTGTAATGTTCATTAAATGTAATGTCACATTGCGATGTTCACTAAGGAATTTGTCGTGATCTGACATTAATCAAATGTGATGGCACATTGTGACGTTCATTAAGGGTTTTGCCGCATTTCAGTGTTCATCAAGGGTTATGATAGATTGTGTCATTCTTCAATGGTTATGTCAAATTGAGATATTCATTTTCGCTTACTTTGTGTTAAATTACTACATTCCTTAATATTTATGTCGCATTGCAATGTTTATCAAGGGTTATGTTGCATTGAGTTTTGTTGACTTTGGTTGGCCATAACTCACATTCCTTAATAGTTGTGTTAAATTGCAACATTCATCTTCATTAAATTTCCCAATCCCAAATGGTTATGTTGAATTGTGACAGCCAATGGGGCCATGTCAACCTTAGGTTAGTTGAATTTGGTTTCCCATTGGTCATTATGGTTCACTATGGTGTTTTCTTGTGGTTAGCCAGGGTTAGTGGTTTAATAATGTTACTAATAGTTATGTCACATTGGAGAGTTTATTAAATGTGATGTTGCATTGTGACATTCATCAAGGTTGTTATCACATTGCGACATTCATCAAGGTTGTCGTCACATTGTATTTTTCTTGGGTTATGTTGGATTACATCATTCCAATGTGGTTATGTCGAATTGTCACATTCCTTAATGGTTATTTTAGATTGCGACATTCATATCATGGAATCAATGGCTATGTCACATTGTGACATCAATCAAATGTCATGTCACATTGTGATATTCATTAAGGATTTTGTCACAATGTGATGTTAAACAAATGTCATGTCATATTGTGATGATCATTAAGGGTTTTGTCACATTTTAAATTTGATGGGTTATGTTAGGTTGTGACATTATTCAATGGTTATGTCAAAGTGACATCAATTTTGGCTTACTTTATGTTAAATTGCTATATTCCTTAATATTTATTCATCATGTTGCATTGAGTTTTTTTACTTAGGTTGGCCATAACTCATATTCCTCATTAATTATGTTAAATTGCAACATTCATCTTCATTAACTTTCATAAACATCAGGGATATGATTCACTATGGTGTTTGATTATGATTGGCTAGGGTTAATGGTTTAATAATAATATTTATTAAACATGCAGACTCTCAATAACAACACTGTTGGTTACTAAATATTGTCTCATCAAAATTGCACGCATCTTGATGCCATTGTTTGTATTCTGGACGATTTGGAAGATAGAACTGCCATTCAAGTGGCCACTGATCGACATGCTTCCTTCGTCGATTTGGAATTTTAAGAATCTGCACGATTGGGTCACTCACAAACGAAGGAAAGAATAAGCCTTTGATTTAAAGAGAATATGACAGTTACAACTGTCACCCAACTGCCTAACTGTCACGCACCGCTGGAATGCGCAACACGTGGAATACAATACACCTGTGGATTTTGGTAGTTCACACAAATCACAACACGTGGAATACAATACACCCGTGGATTTTGGCAGTTCACACAAATCACAACATGTGGAATACAATACACCCGTGGATTTTGGCAGTTCACACAAATCACAGCTCATGGAAGCCAACTGTATAGCCACTACATCCCCGATTTTCGACTCTAGATTTCTCGTTGTCCCCATTCCTGTAACTGAAATAGTTAAATTTGAAATTTTTGAATTTCCATCATTTTTTAAGAGATTTTTTTGAGGACAATGATCCAATTGATCCTGACTGTATATTTGTCCCGGGTCTCATTGAATATAGTAGGAAGACTCTTCAGGCTCTGCCCCCAATTATAAAAGGTTATTACATCTATAGATGTAAATATTTCATTGTTAATTATGAGCATTTTTTTCTATCCAATAAGTATAATAACTGTGTGTATGGATTTGGCATTTAGTGTATTTATGGGGGTTTTGAATTTTAGTTATGAGTATTTTTTTTCTATTGAATCATTATAGTATATGGATTCTGAATTTACTGTATTTAGTTTTTCATTTTGGTTAGCTTTTTTCTTGGGTGTAGATGTATAGATGCATTTTATCTATTTAATATCTAATACTTAAGTATTAAGTAAGGTTTGTTTATTTTATTTTTATTTTTTTTAATTAGACATGTTCTTCTTATTTTGGATTAATCTTGGTACACTTGTTTGATTTGGTTCATTTGGATTAATTTTGTTATGCTTGTTTGATTTGGTTCACTTTGATTAATTAGACATGCATTTTAGAGGTTCACAATGTTTTCATATCTATTGTCGGTGCACAAAAGGGTTGACAAGGTCGAAGATGATCTTCCTCCTTTTTGGTTTGTCTCTAGAGCAATATCCAAGAGTCATATAAGTTCATGTGAGTCTGTCTCCCATGGACCAACACATCAGAAAGACATTTTCCAGTGAAAACCTTATGGATTTTCCCATGATAAATACCTCGATCACATGCTTGGATAAATAGTTGGAGGGCCTAGATTTGGGCCTCAATCACTATTTTTCATACATTGGACTCATTTCTTTGGGTTTTATAATCGTTGTTATCATTTTAGAAAGTGTTAAAACAATGTCATGTTTTTTTAATTGAACCCTTCTCTCCTTTCTCCTAGGCACTTCGGGCTATCTGGAAGGACTGTCTCCACTGACTCTTTCACAACATAAAATAATCTTTAGTGCTATGTTCATATATCTGGCTTAGTCTATTTTATTTTTTACCATTGGTAGATTTAGATTAGGGTTTTTTCCTTATAGTTTCTCTTAGATCCTTTTCAATCCCATGCCCCATAACTACGAGGCATTTTGATCTATTTATGGATAATATTGTTTCATCATTTATTTAATAGATCTTGTATATTTTTGTAGATATTTTTCAAGGATTTGGTGGCATTTTTCTAGGTACATCAGAAAGAGGATATTGGCACCTTGGGGTATTAAAAGGCTCATCTCTTGTTGGAATTCAAGGATTGATATAATATCTCATCCTTTGTTGAGATATCCCCCTTCCGTCTCTTCCCCCTTTCTTTTAGTATTTTTTTTAGGTTTTTAAATTTTCCATTTAGGTTTCCTTTCTTATTGTAAATGTGTTGAACCTGCACATAATAGATCTAGCTGGGAATTGACATACACAGTTGCAGAGAAAATAGAAGAAGGAGAGAAAGAATGTAAGAATTCTCATTAAACAAATGAATGAATGATAATTTACACGTGATATACTCAACCAATGTGCACTGGAGGAGAAGCCAATGTGCCATAGTGGTGGTATAGAGTGATATGGACACACACTAGCAGTTACGGGAGTAAATTTCCACCTAGTCCAGTCTTTCGGGCAGTTATGGAAGTGAATTGCCACCTAGCTGAGTTAACTAGTCTATCGGTATTTAGTTAATTGACCGAAACATAGTGAAGTGAGGAGGCGATTAGGGAATCATGAGTAATGTGCTAGTCTGGTGATGATCCCAAGGACAATGTGCATTAGTTGGTGATGATCCCAATGTTGCATGGTCATAATACAAATGTGGCATCTAAACTCCACTCAACTGATCAAACTGAAGTGAAAATTGAAGAGAATATTCTCCTAAAGGAATATTCTCCCCTAAACTTTAGGAGATTCGATAATGACTAATAAATATAGGAAAAACCTTAGGAAAAATAAATCCTAGGTGTGTGTGAAGTAACTCCAACACCCCCCTTGAACATCACTATGGTGAAAATAAAGAATGGGTCCCAGTAACAAGGCCATGTTAGGTACCCAAATACAAAAAATGCACTGAAATAAACAAGGAAAGAGGAAAAAACTCATGGGAACCCCCCCCAACCCCTCAAAATACAATGTATGTAAAAAGAAGAACTGACAGTTGTTAGGAAATTGTGTACTTCACTCCAAGACGAATACACAGAGAATGGAACTTCTTCTCAGTGAAGGTCTTGGTGAAGATGTCTGTAGTTTGTTCTGTTGAAGGAAAAAACTACAAGTCGATGATCTCCTCATGTACTAAGTCCTGAATGTAATACATGTGGATCTTGATGTGCTTTGTCCACTGCCTTTGAACTGGATCATTGTAGAACTTCAGATTTCTCTGGTTGTCACATCAGATGATGATTAGTCGATGAAACTAAATTCCCAACTCAGTGAGAAAATGTTGTAGCCACATAGGCTGAATGATTATGTTAACTACCCCTCTGTACTCTACCTCGACTGAAGATAGAGCAATAGCAACCTACTTCTTGCTCAGCCAATAGACAGGTCTGGAACCAAGACTGAGTGAGTAACCAAATGTGGACTTATGATCAATGCTATCGCCAACCCAGTCAGAATCAATGAACCCGATGAGGTCCAATGTAGAGCCTACTACATAGTGAATCCAAAAGGTGATGGTGCCTTGTACATATAGAAGGATACACTTTGCAGCCTTCCAATGTAGCTCATGGGACTCCTGCATGAACCTGGAGACTGCACCAACTACATAGGAGAGGTATGGTCTAGAGTGTGTGAGATACATCAAGCTCCCCACTAGACATCTGTGCAATGTGTTGTAAACTAGTGGATTGTCCCTGCAAACCTCAAGTATGACTCCTAATAGGAAAGGAGTCAGGGAACACTTGCAATCTGTCATGTGAAATCTCTCAAATTGATCTTGTGCATACTAGGCCTAAGACAGTTTGATGCCTTATGCATCCTGACTGATCTTGAGTCCAAGGAAGAAATGTAGCAGACCCATGTCCATCATCAAGAACATGTCATATAGAATCCTCTTGATTGCAACAATCATTGAAGTCGAGCAATCAATGATCAACAAATCATCAACATACAGAACTAGGAGTATAAGCGAATCAACCGTCCTGAGCATGTAAACATTCGGGTCTGATTTATAATGTACAAAGTTCTATGACAGCAAGTAGGATTCCATCTTGGCATACCATGCCCTTGGAGCCTGCTTGAGGCCACAAATAGACTTCTTAGTTGGCAGACCAAAGATGAATCCTGCATAAATCCATGGGGTTGTTCCATATAGATCTCCTCAGAGAGATCACCATGAAGAAATGCATTCTTCATGTCCATCTAATGGACTTCCCATCCCTTGGCTTCTGCAATGGAAAGTGCCAAATGTATGGAATCCATATCTGCTACTAGAGAAAAGGTCTTATCATAGTCACTTCCATGCACCTGTTGAAAGCCTTTGGAAACTAGCCTAACTTTGTATCTGCTAATTTTTCCATTTGTTGCACTCTTGGTCCTATAGACCCATCTGCACCTGACAAGTTTCCTTCCTGAAGGAAGGGGAACCAGATCCCAAGTCTAGTTCTCAAGGAGGGATTTGTACTCCTCCTGCATGGCGGATTCCCAAAAGGGATTTCCAGCAGCCTCGCCATAAGACTGTGGATCTGAAGACTGAACCAAGAAAATATGTCCGGGTGGCAACGGTTCAATGGTAGTGAGTGCAAGAGGAGGCTCCTCGAAATCAGATCTAGTCCTCCTAGTATCAGCTGGATCCCCAACAAGATCCCCTGCATCCTGGAGAGTAGTTTGGGCCCACTCGGGCCTCGACTCTGGCTCTACATCTACATCTGGATGCACTGACTCTGCATCTGACTATATTCACTATGAATCTGGATCATCGGAATCCTTTGAATCAGAAATATCATCTAAAGAAGAGTCGTCATGTGCATGCTCATCATCTCTGACAGGTGGAAGAACAAAGGTGTCTACATGTGGCTATTAAGGTACAAGCAAGACACTTTCCTCGAATTGGACAATACGCTCAATGATGAGTCGGCCCAAGGAAAGATCAATGAGTCTATATCCCTTCACACCGTCAAGGTATCCAACAAAGATACACTATGTGCTCTATGAATCAAGTGCTTTCCTCTTCTTAGAGGGAATCTTGCCCATGCACATGAACCGAAAATATGGAAGTGGGTCACTTCTGGTTTGAGGCCGCTCCAAGCCTCATAGGGGTCTTATCCTTGACAGATCTATGGGGATATTTTTTTTGAATGTAGGTTTCAAAATTAAGTGCTTCAACCCATAATCTTTGTGGAAGTGACTTTTCATGTAGCATGCAAGATGCCATCTCTTTTAGAGATCTATTTTTCCGCTCAACAACTTTGTTTTGATGCGGAGTATAGGGAACAGTGTGCTGCAACTGAATCTCTACCTCATGACAAAGATTTTGTATCTCATGGTTGAAATACTCTCCCCCATTATCTGTTCGAGGGACTTTGATTTTCTTTCTTGACTATGTCTCAACAAGGACTTTGAAATCTTTGAGGTGTTGAAAGACCTTTGATTTTTACCTGAGAAAGAAAATCCATGAGAAGCATGAGAAATCATCAACAAAAATAAGCATGTACCTTGCTTTACTGATTGATGGATGCAGAAAAGGGCCCATGAGGTCACTATGGATCGAATCTAAAGGAGAGGAAGCCTTTTGAGTCTTTCCTTTGTTGAATTTCTCTTGAGGGTGTTTTCCAAGAACACATCCCTCATAAATTCCTTTGGAGAAGTGGATGTCGGGTAGACCTTCAACCATTCCCTGCTTGCTAAGTTGTTGCATATATCTGAAATTTAAATGCCCGAACCTTCCGTGCCATATCCTACTGCTTTCATCAGCATGGGTAAGTAGTAATACATAATCTGGTTCAATAAATTCAGAAAATGTGTAGAGTCTAGATTGATGATTTACTTCATCGGTAGCAATCCTAGAAATTGGTTTGCATGTCATAGATATCCATTGCATCAGGTGTGAATATGACTCTCTTTCTGGTGTCAAATTTTTTCATATGATACACGGAGAGAAGATTGAAAAAAAGTTTGGGAACATGTAGCACATTCTCGAAGCTTCCATTTGTGAGTTCAATTCTTCCTTTGACTGTGACCTCGACTGGAGAGCATCAAAATAGGAGGACCTTTGCATGCATCCAATGAAGAATAGACTTCTTTTGTGGCAGCCATGTGGTGTGATGCTCCTGAATCTACAATCCAAGCATTAGGAGAGGAGTTGATGGCAATCAAAGCATGGCTAGAATTGTCTTTCTCGGGATTCTAATCTTCTAGCTTCTTCTTCTTGGCACCCTCGGGGATGCGATCTCCAAGGTTGTTTTGCTGAAGTATTTGGGTCATTAGATCTATCTATTTCTGCATACGTATGGATTGTGGATGGAATCCTTTATGGAAGTAAGTGCATTTCCCCCCTTTTATTCCCTTTCCACCTTTGGATCCAGAGGCATCGTTGAAGGGTTTTGAGTACCCTTCCTTCTTTGGATTTGCATGTGTTTTCCTTTTGTCTTTATCTTTATATTTCTGATATTGATGACTGCTGCCATCTTGCACAGTAAGTGCATGCACCTTTGGGCCTTTGATTTTTCCCATGTTGATGAGCTTGCTTTGCTCTTATGTCAGAGACTCGATAAAGTCCTTAAGAGAGGGCATCTTCCAACCAGATATAGATGCAAATCTAACTGAATGAAATGTGGACACAAACACTGAGTATTCTAGACCAAGTTTGGAGAGAATGGTGAGAACCATTTGTTTCTCCTCCTTAGATTTATCAACCCCGCAAGCCTTGAGTTGCGACAACAAATCCTTATATTTGATAAAGAAATCTTGGAGATTGTCGAAGCTTTTTGGATCCAATGTGAGCAATTCCACCTCGAGCATGTGTCCCCTCATCTCATCCTGTTTTCCAAAAATCCCTTCCATGGTGGTTCAGGCTTCATTGGGGGTTTTACAGGAGGTTATGTGAAAGAGAATCTCAGGAGAAATGAGACTGCATATTGTTAAGAACGCTTCATCCATTTGATTTAGATACTTGGATTTTTCTAAGGTTGATGTTGGTTCTTCCTCTGTGTTCATGGTTAACCTGTACAATCCTCTACTTCGAAGATGCATTATCATCTTATCCTTCCATGCAAAGAAGTTGTAAGGTGTAAGAATGAATTCTTTTGGAAATTCCATTTTTCTGTTGTCTTCAATCTTCGGTACTTGCAAAAATAATTTGGTGTGTATTTTCCCTAGTAGTCCGTCAGCTCTGATACCATGTAAATGTGTTGAACCTGCACAAAATAGATCTAGCTAGGAATTGACATACACAGTTGCAGAGAAAATAGAAGAAAAGAGAAGCAAGAGAGAAAGAATGGAAGAATTCTCATTAACCAAATGAATGAATGATAATTTACACATGATATAATCTGTATAACTCAACCAATGTGCATTGGAGGAGAAGCCAATGCGCCATATTGGTGGTCTAGAGTGATCTGGACACACAACATCAGTTATGGGAGTAAACTGCCACCTAGTCTAGTCTCTCGGGCAGTTATGAGAGTGAATTGCCACCTAGCTGAGTTAACTAGTCTATCAATTTTCAGTTAATTGACTGAAACAGAGTGAAGTGAGGCGGAGATCACAAAATCATGAGTAATGCACTAGTATGGTGATGATCCCAAGGACAATGCGCATCAGCCGGTGATGATCCCAAGGACAATGTGCATTAGCTAGCGATCAGACTCCACTCAACTCATCAAAGTGGAGAGAATATTCTCCCCTAAACTTTAAGAGACTCGATAATGACTAATAAACATAAGAAAAAGAAATCATAGAAGTAACTCCAACACTTATTCCCCTCTTGTGATGGTGATTGAGACATTTATATAATTAAAAACTTGAAACCTAAAATAATTAAACTTTATTTTACTTATTTCCATAAATCCAAAATAAGTTAAAAAAAAATAAACACAATTAACACTGAGATATATGCTAATAAAACTAAGTACAAATTCTATATAATTAACATTGAGATATATGCTAATAAAACTAAATGCAAATTCTATTTAATTTTAAAATCCAAAAAAAACAAAAACAAGGTATCACAATTTTGATCAATATTCCAACACCAATACCAACCATCCGAAAAAAACAAATGAGATGTCTCACAGTGGGCCAAGGTTCTGTGCATATCATAATGCGGTGGGTCACCCACTAAAATCCCACCAACCGACCTAATTATTGACAGTACGATCTCACTTCGCTTGAGAAGTTAAAACCTAATTATATGTACAGAAAAGTAAAACATTTCCAAAACGCATTACCAGGTTGACTATAGCCCCCCCTGGCCACCATATTCAAACCTCAGGAGCAAAAAAATTATCCACTCTCAGACTGAAATCAATTGAATCACCAAAGCATCTTATGAATAGACTCTTGGTAGATCTATCATCTCAATAATAAATTTATTTAAATTATTTTTCCTCAGATACATGCCTGTAAATCGATATCCACCCAGGATATTTGATCTGGAACATAGGGATTCCCAATCTATGCACCAAAATCCAATCATGAAATCCTCTCATATCGAAGTCCATGCTTCAAAAGTCATGCCTTTCTACAAAAAGTTTGGGGAGCACGCTTCCTTTATAATATTGCAAGCCCCCACAGACTTTTGAAAGGAATTTGAATATATCGTTTTGGATTAGGTGTTGACAGATTCCTGGTTCGACGCTGCTCGCTCTCAGATGGTTTTATCCATATCTTTGGATTCTCTGGTACATCGTATAATGGCGGTCTCTCCTCTTCACAATACCCTTTTACTGATAGGTATTCAGACTGGTCACATGAGGTTGGTACTGTGGCATGTAACCGTTGCAGGGAAGATTCAGCTGAGGGAAGTACAGTATCACATGTGGTTGTTTTTGTAACGTTCTTTGTCTACAAAATTCATCATTATCATTACAGGGAGTAGAGCAATAAATGTTATGTAATTTGAAGTTATGTATATTTCAGTGTTCACAGCATGCAGGGAAGATTCAGCTGAGGGAAGTACAGTATCATATGTGGTTGTTTTTGTAACGTTCTTTGTCTACAAAATTCATCATTATCATTACAGGGAGTAGAGCAATAAATGTTGTATAGATATATGTTATTTGAAGTTATGTATATTTCAGTGTTCACAGCATGCTGTATATTAAAGAATATATAATATTTATATGAAATTTCTTGTAAGAAACATAAATGCATATATTTCAACATATACAAGATTTATTATTCTGTTAATGCAATGTTTATTGTTCTGTAATGGATGTATAATGCATACCGATCAACATGAACTCTCTACAACATATATTCCAATATATACTACATTTTATTAATTTGTGAATAAAATTTTTACTACCTATATAAAAAAAACATATATATTTTAACATATACAACATTTTCTTACTCTGTAAATAATTACTATATCCCGGATGCATAATATTGACACCTGAAAATACCCACTCATCCTCATACATGATCAACTATACTGATTGGCCGGCATGAGCTGTCTGGTTGGTGGCCTCAATCCTTCTCTATGGTGGTGGCCAGCTCGGACAACATATACAACATTTTATTACTTTGTGAATAAAATTTTCATTACTTATATAAAAAAAAAAAACATATATATTCCAACATATACAACATTTTATGACTCTGTAAATAATTACTATATCCCCGTGAATAATATTTACACTTGAAAATACCCACCCTCCATCCTCCATCCTCATACATAATCAGCCATACCGATCAGCATGAACTGTCATACTGGTGGCCTCCGTCCTTCTCTATGGTGGTGGCCAGCCCCGGCCTACTTTTGTCAACAGTAACTGCTGCAGGCAGCGTCCATGACTAAGTTTTCACCCTGTTAGACTCGCTTGTGTTCCATTATCGCCTGCCATTGACAGTATCTCTCCCAAAAAAAATTAAAATAAGAATAACAAAAAGTAGCAGGAGGCAGGCGTTGATTTTCATGATCAAGGAGGATTTTCTAGCTGCTAGTGCCCAACAACCGAGATTGAGCAGAGACTTTGGAACTTTAATGTTTTATTACTGTGTACAAAACAAAGGTTTGAATATATGTAATGATAAATTAAACAAGACGACAAAATTTCATGTCTTTGTATATTGCTCTTAATAGGCCTTTACTGGGATATATACAGACCGCTTACAAGATGTACTTTGTCTGAATCGAAATGGGCCTCAGCGAAGTGACCAACTTGCCCTATCCACTTTATCAATCCTTTTTACACCACTTTTTTTTTTATTCCCTTTGTATGAAGTACAATCATGCATTTGGGACCCGTGCTATCTATCAGACAAAACTGCACCACTGAGACAAGATGGATGCCTTGGTTCTCTCTATGAATTTTCATTCTATAATACCGGTGCATCACCATGAAACATTAGTGACTTCATAAAAGGATTGTTTGATTTATAATTGTTTACAAATAATGAAAAAGGGTTTTTTAACTCTATTTTAGTATGGCTGTAGATAAGGTTTAAGGGTAGG
>JASDQU010739118.1:166089-178573 GCA_032191745.1 Picea mariana
CGGCCAACGAAAGGTCGGGAACCAGAGTAATATGACCCACCTTCGAGCCACCGCCGCAAATCCGAGAGAAGATCCTCGCCCGAGAGCAAGGACTCAAAGCGGACATGGAGACAGACGTAGGGACCTCTCAGCCGAAGAAACCTCGAACCTGGGAGCCTGGTAAATGCATCCCGCAAATGGAGAAGCCGCCAAGATATCTTATTAGCTCAACCAGGGTGGGAGAGCATACGCAGTTCATGAGGGAGCACGCACTGATTGGCAAATTTTTAGGGCTCTGGCCGGCAGAAAGAGACCTTAAAAAATGGATAAAGCACTGGTGGAACCCCAAAGGGGATTATGAGCTTCAACTCAGCTCCAACGGTTTCTTCACAATCATTCTTTACAACCTAGAAGACAAAGACAGAATCTTCGAAAATAGGCCATATTTTTTCAACTCGGCAGGGTTGTTTCTTCGCTTCTGGACCGAAAGATTCAGCTCGGATAAGGAGGATTTCACCATGGCTCCGGTCTGGATATGTCTATACTCCCTGCCACAAGAGTTATGGCTGGAAGAGATCTTAATGGGAATAGGAAATACCTTGGGGCAGTATGTAAAGGCATCAGAAGCAACAAGGCAGCGAAAGTACACCTCTTATGCCCGGATCTGCGTGTACATGAACATATCCAAAGCACTCCCTGGTACGATAACCCTTGAATACCAAGATGAGGACTGGCAACAAACTCTGGACTATGAACATATACCATTCAGATGCCGAAGATGCCACGAGCATGGACACCTCTATCGAGACTGCCCTGTCATCCAGCAAGTCACAAAAGCAAACGACACCATGCAGAAGGATGGCTTTATCACAGTCACATCGAAAAGGAGAAACCCACCAAAGAAGCCGACTTCAGATCCCAAGCAAAATATAACCACCAAGAACTCTTACGAGATTTTAGAGCAACTACCAGAAGAGGAGGAAGTGCAAGATCCGCACAAAAACCCCCAACAGTCGCAAGGGCAAGGTACGCAGCCCAATCCTTCCCCTCACAATGATGAAGCCCACCCGGAGGAAAAAGGTGAGGGCGATGGGGATACACCGATGCAGCTGGATGAGCGAGAGCTGGCAGGAATAGATTTGGAAAAGCTGGAGGAGGCTCTAAAACAGAAGAACTTGCAGACCCTCTCGGAAGATCAACTACGCAAGGTACACAAGGTCTTTATCAACTCCTCAACAGGGTCCACAGCTCGTCTGGGCATAGCACTGGATCAGAATTCTAGCTCCAAGAAAGTCCTCCGTGAAAACAAGAGAAGAGGGAGAAAGACAGCGCACCAATTGATCAAGGAAGCAGGAAACCTTATGATAAACTCTGGGCAGATACACAAGCTCTCAGAGGGATACCTCCACTCATCACCCCCTTCTTAATGATGAAGATTATTACCTGGAACATAAGAGGAATAAATGGCAGATCCAAGCACCGGATCCTCCGAGACTACATCATGGCAGAGAAACCAGACATACTGTTGCTCCAAGAAACCAAATGTAAGGGAGCAGAGGCAGATACAATCTTTCAACGCATATGGCGAGAATGCACTTCCATAACAACAGACTCCATAGGGGCCTCTGGGGGCCTTGCCATCCTATGGAATCCATCCAAAGTGACGCTTAGCAAACCCTTTACAACGACAGGCACAATAACCGCTCATTTCGCGGTCATGGGCACGAACCAGGAAGGCGCCATCACAAATGTCTACGGCCCTCAAGGGAGCCAGGACAAAGACAAATTCATGGAGCGGCTCGAGCTGATTAAGTCCCTGACAACCACCCCCAATTGGATCATAGGAGGCGACTTCAACATGATCCTGACACTGGAGGAAAAATCTGGCGGCATCAAAAGACTCGAACAAGACAGTGGTAAGTTCAAAGCCCTCATTGATCATCTAAAATTAATTGACATAGAAAACATCAACGGCATCTTCACTTGGTCCAACCATAGATCAGGCAATCAACACATTGCCTGTCGACTAGACCGCTTTCTGATAACGGAAGAACTCATGGAAACGGGCTCACAACTGGAGAGCCTGATCTTACCAAAAGCAGGATCGGATCACTGGCCCCTCGCACTGCAGTTAGCTTTAGGGGAGCCTCCCAGATACAAGCCTTTCCACTTCGAAAAATTTTGGTTATCACACCCGGACTTCAAAAGACTTGCCAAATCCTGGTGGGAACAAGCGGAAGTAAAACAGGGATCAGGCATGTACAAGTTTCAGCAACGATTAAAAAACTTCAAGCAGCAACTAAAGCAATGGAATAAGAGTAGCTTTGGTAACATCCAACAAAGCATACAAATCATAGAAAGCAGGCCGGAGGAGATTCAAGAGATCTTCATCTCGGGATCTAGAACTGCAGAACTCATGAAGGAAGAGGAACATCTTCAGGCACAATTAGAGGAGCGTAAGAAGCAGGAGGAAATTTTATGGAAGCAAAAATCCAGAGTGCAATGGCTTAAAGAGGGGGAAAAAAACACTAAGTTTTTTCACAGAGCCACGATGCACAGGCGACACATCAACAGGATCACCCACCTAGAGGACAACCAAGGCAATCACATCAGAGAACATCAGAAAATTGAGGAGGAACTGCTTAGATACTACCAAGACCTCCTAAAAGAACCAGAAATTGATAGGACGGAGGCAATCAGAATGGTAACTGAACATATACCAGCTCTAGTAACCCCGGAACAGAATTCGGCCCTAACCAGACCCATTACATAGAAAGAGGTCGACCAAGCAGTCAAGGCTATGCCTACAGGCAAGGCCCCAGGCCCAGATGGGTTCACCGCGGATTTCTTCCATCACTGCTGGGATCTGATCAGGCAGGATGTATGGGAAGTAGTGGAGGAATCAAGAGCTTCAGGTCTGGTTCTGCCCGCTCTCAATGCCACCTTCCTCACTCTTATACCGAAAGAAGAACGAGTCACCAATCCCAAACACTTCAGGCCTATCGCCCTTTGCAACGTTATCTATAAAATTATAACGAAGGTCATCACTACCAGACTCAAGCCCATCCTGCCCTTTATTATCTCCAAGGAGCAGTCAGGCTACATTGAAGGACGCCAAATTATGGACAGTGTTATCTTGGCTCATGAGATCATACACTCCCTCAAGACTTCCAGAACCCCAGGTATTCTCATTAAACTTGACCTTTCAAAAGCTTTCAATCGAGCAAGTTGGCATTACATCAGGATAGTTCTCACCTCCTTTGGCTTTGATCAAGGCTGGGTAAGTTGGATCTTAAACCTCATCTCTTCAACCTTCTTTTCTATTCTAGTCAATGGTGTGCCTTCCACGCCCTTCTCGCCGTCTAGAGGAATCCGACAAGGGGACCCCTTATCCCCTTTTCTCTTTGTGCTTCTAGCGGAAGGATTGGGCTGCTACATCAAAGATGCAGTCAACGAGGGATCCCTTAAAGGCCTCCCCCTACACAACATTCAGCCTGCACCTTCGCATAGCCAATTCGTGGATGACACCCTCCTCTTGAACTCACCCTCTGTCCAGGAAGCCACCAAGCTAAACTCCATTCTCTCCGATTTCTCTGAAGCCTCCGGAATGACGCTTAATCTTGACAAATCCAAACTTTACTTTCTCAACACTTCGATCCCTGTCCAAAGACATATTTCCAGACTTCTGGGGATACCCAGGAGCTCCCTTCCGTCCAACTACCTTGGAGTGCCACTCACAGGAGCAACGGCTTCTTCAATCTCCTGAGACAGCCTCCTCCTTTCTGTTTCCAATAGACTGCGCAACTGGACCTTTAGACCCCTCAATATAGCTTCCCGATTGGTCCTCCTTAAATCCGTCCTGCAAGCCTTACCCACCTACCTCTTCACCTCTCTAGTGGCTCCCAAGAAAGTCATCAAAGCAATTCGAACCCTGCAAAGAAATTTTCTCTGGCAAGGCCTTCAACCCAATAAAAAATGGGCTCTAGTCAACTGGGACAGGCTCTGCATGCCAAAAAGTCAAGGTGGATTGGGGCTCCGCGACCCTGACAAACTAAACCAAGTGATGGGCGCTATAAGCTGGTGGAGATGGCTGAAAAACCCCTCAACAGCTTGGGCTCAACTGTGGCAGCGCAAATATGCCCCCCACACCTCAGAAGATCAGCTAATCCGCCATAACATTCACATACAGGGCTCCAACATCTAGAATACCGCCTGGCAAAACCGCACTTTGGTGCAGAACCACGCCTTTTGGGAACTAAGAGACGGAGGAAATGCGCTCTTCTGGCAAGATTCTTGGCAGCAGCTGAAACCACTGGACTCAATGGAAGAATTAGACGACCTCAAAAGGGCGCTCCATCAGAACACCTTCCCAACGGTCAAGGACCTATGGACTGGACAAATCCAGCAGCAGCGATGGCGCCAATGGAAACTCTCACATCAGGAGCTTGGGATCCCCGAAAACATCAATCTACAAAGCTGGCAAACTCAGGCCACTAACCGGAAAATACTGTACAGAGAAGGATCAGACATATTGAGATGGGGCTACACCCAGATCGGCACCTTCACTGTCAAGGAAGCCTATTCGCTGCAGGGAAACCAACAGGAACAGAGGAGAGAATACATCTGGAGCAAAGTCTGGAATCCTGTTCTCTGGCCTAAGATCTCCACATTCTTGTGGCTAGTAGTGCACAATAGAACCCTGACTTGGGACAACCTCCAAAAAAGAGGCTTTATCGGCCCATCTTGTTGCGTGCTTTGCTTACAACACGAGGAAACTAAAGAACACCTCTTCAACGGCTGTCTCTATAGCCAAAAGATCTGGGACTATGGGGCACAACTAATGCGCAAATCCAGCAGGAGCCAGGGCAGCATCAACGATACAATTGAGAGCTGGGACAACATTTCCTTCAAAAACCCCATTTTAAACCACATTTGGACGCTATTGCCAGGATTCACCCTCTGGCAAATCTAGAAGGAACGCAACAAGAGAATTTTCCACTCCCAATCCTCCCCACCTGAAGCCACATGGGAGAAAGTCAAATCCCTAATCAAAGAAACAACTAGAAGCAAGCCCTGGACAGAAGAAGATCAGAAGTGTAGCCCAGAGGAGCACATCATTCTTCAAAATTGGCTGCCCATAACAAGCAATCTACCAAAGCAAAAAGGCAACACGAGCCCACCCACCAGTCCAACCAACTGGTCTCCCCCTCCAGCTCATTTCATCAAAGTGAACTTTGATGGAGCCTCCAAAGGCAACCCAGGACCGGCAGGTTATGGGGTAGTGCTCAGGAACTCAGATGGGGCAATCCTGGGCCTGGAAGCCGGCTTCCTTGGAGAAACAACCAACAATGTAGCCGAGCTAACAGGGCTCCTGCGAGGACTCCAAACAGCCATTGACAAAGGCCACCACAGGATAATACTGGAAGGTGATTCACAAATCATCATAAGGCTAGCCACGAAAATTCTGCATGGATGCAATCCAGAAGGGATCTCACCAAGCTAGAGACTCCAGGGCTTGCTAGCAGACTTCAACCGTCACCTTCACTCGCATCTCAGTAGCATCACTTCCCATGTGAAACGAGAAGCAAACAAAGTGGCGGACAGATTAGCAAACGAGGCAGTTGAAACGGGCGAGGAGCGCTATTGCTGGGACGGCCTGGGCTCACCAGCTTCAGAGATTCTCACCTCATGTCAAGCTCTGGCTAACAAGGATCTTCACTTCCCAGATGGGGTGACAGAGAGGGCAATGCATCCACGTGGGGACGAGCCGGGACGCGAAGTTAATACATCCACCGGCTCCCGTCAACTCGCCCATTAACGAGTCATGCACACACGCAGGGGCATTCAAGGGCCGAGACCCCTCGCGCAAGTGGTGAGTACCAACATTAACCAGAGTGTTTTAATGGCGGAAGTGATGGAGGAGGTTATAGATTTGGCCATAGTTTCAGCGCTCATTACACGAGGTGCAAGTCCCGGCAGCAGGCTGCCCTTGAACACACAGGCACTGCTCTTATTCACCTCGTCTTTCCCCAGCACTCCGACTCCAACTGAGCGCCCTGGGAGCATTCATTGGGACTGCAACATGCCAAGAATCAGAGGAAAATCGCGACGGGGGGCGGCATGGTATGCTGCACAGTCGCGTCGTAAAAGAAAGGAAACTTTCGAAAGGGCAATGGCAATGGCTACCAGAAGGCGCAGGCAGAAGCCAAGGACGCCTCTAATGGCGATCGTTGAGGAGGAGATCCCGGAAGGAGATTTAGNGAAGGAAGAGCGGCCACCAGCAAGGAGCGCGCGGATAGCAATCGCCCAGAGCAGCAACCTTCAACGGACTGGGACTATCTCAATCTCCTCTTTGAGATGAGGAATCTGCTTGAGGACCAGGTCTTCCGCATCGCAAGATTAGAGCAGCGGCTCGACATGTTCTTTGCAGCGCACTCGAGAGCCACACCAAAGAAGCAATGCCCGACATGTGCCAGAGCTTACACCTTTCCTGTAAGATGGAAGCACTCTGCGGTCGACGACACACCCCCGGGTTCAGAGGTTATCTGATATGCAGTCCTAGACTTTGTTTATGGTTCAGTTATTTCAGTTTACGCATTAGGCTAGATAGATATAAATGTCCTATAGCTCTAGACAATAGCACCAGTTTTAGGACTATGTCTGCTCGTCCCGGTTTCCTTTGGGCGGGACGTAGCAGAGACAATTTGGCCAACTTTTGTTTATGCTGCAAACATGGAGATACCTGGACATGGATGCCCAGTTGTCCCGGTTTCCTGCTCAGGCGGGACAGCTGACATCACCTACAGATATGTATTTTGTCTATATTAATATAATAGGTTCCACTCTTTTACTTAAAAAAAAAAAATTGTATATGATTTATAATATTGGTACATTGGGTTTTTGAGTTGGGTTGTGAGGAGCCATGGTTTATATAATCTAAACCCTATGATAATGACATTTTTAAACCCTTTTTACAGGTGAGGCTCTTGGCCTATAAAGAATTGATTTGTCTTGAGTATTCTAGTCCTTTTGTCTTTGATAGACATGGTAAATTAGGTATAGTATACCTCTTGAGTACTCGACTATTGGTAGTTAGTTCTCTCTTCTATCTAATTTTTCTCATTTTCCTCTCTTAAGACCTTGTCCTATATCCTTAGCATATATCTTATTATATTATCCCTTGAACTCTAATAAATGTTTAGTGCTTTTGTTTTGAGAGAGAGAGAGCCCAATATGGGAATGATCTATGCGGTTTTGAACTCTCGGACATGAATAGTCTCTACAGTTTTGAACTTTAATCAGTTTTGGCTTCTTCAATCTGCTGCACCTGGGCACGTGTTCATAAATAAGGTGAGTCAGTTGTTATTTTGATTCAAGTTTAATTTAAAATACATTTACAATTTAGTACTTGTGAAATATATATATATAAGTTGATTGTAAACATATTAATTATTATCATTATCAATTAAAAAACTTATTATCCATTTTTAAAGTCAATCCAAAATAATAATTGTTGCTTATTTTCTCTTCTTTTCAATATGATCACTCCACCACCTATTCCAAAAACGCATCCTGTCAGGGGAGGCCCCCCAAAGTCACCCTAGAGAGTCTTTATGAATATATGGAATCTTTAGAAAAAATGAGAGAAGAAAGAGATGCCAAACTCCAAATAAAGTTAAAATCATTAGAAAAAAGGAGTGAAGAAAGAGACATAAAACTCCAAATAGAGCTAGAGGCAATGCTTGATAAAAAAATTAAACTCTTTGAAGATACGATTCAAACTCAGATAGAGGACAAATTGTTAGGGGTCAAGAGTCAATTGCAGACAATGGAGGTTAGAATTCAAGAAATGGAAAAAAAATCAACCCAAGAAGGAGAGGTTGAAGAAAATCACAACTTGAGAGATAGGATTAAAGAGCTAGAAGAAAAACAAACCAACAATTTGACCCTCAATAGTCTAGAAAACAAATCGGATATCAAACTCATCAAAAAGGAAACGAATAAGCTAATCGAATTGAACCATGAGTGTAATAAAAGAGCCTTGAACCTCATAATTTTTGGTATAAAATACCAACAAGAGGAGGATACACTAGAAATAGTAAAAGAAGAATTTAAAAAAGGCTAGGAAAAATAATTGATCAAAGATAGTAAACAACTTACCTCATAGAAGCAAAGAGGTTAGGAAAAATAATTGATCACAAAGATAGGTTGATCTGCATCAAAGTAAGTTGTAATGACCATAAATATAACATACTCAGTAAATCTCCGAGCTTAAAAGGATCAAGAATATTTATAAATGAAGACCTCATTCTCGAAGACCAAGTTGAATTAAGGAAGTAAGTTCAAAAGGTAAAAAAATCCAGGAAATAAGGAAAATGGGCAATAATTAGAAATCGAAAAGCTATTGTTGGGGATAGAGACCAAAAGGATAATAATAAATAGGAATTTGGGACACTCGAAATCCTTTTTTGGAACTGTCATGGCTTTCTATGGCGCAAAGGTCCTATGATAAGTTGTATCCCGAGTGATATTGATATTATTTGTCTAGTAGACACTTGGGAACATGAAGAGTCTAAGGTCCCTAACATAGAAGGATTTGTCTTGTGGTCAGCATGGAACAAAATGTCCTATCGTAGAGGGATATGAGGCATAGTTTGTTATATTAGAAAACACATTTCTCCTCACTTTCAACTTCATAAGGTTGACCCTCTCAATCAGTACATTTGGATAGAAATTTCATACATCAATGCTAAGAAGATGTATATAGAAATTTGTTATATTTCACCTATTAATTCTACTTTATATAAGAAAAACAATCTAGATAGAAATTGTTCCTATAATAATCTAGAACAAGATATTTATAGCTTGAAAAATGAAGGTAATATCCTTCCGCTAGGAGACTTTAATGTTAGGATTGCAACTAATGAAGCTACTCTTTTAAGCACCGATTCCAACCATAATCATTTATGGCTAGATGCAGACCTTGTTTTAGCTAATAGATACAAAAGAAGCTATGAATACCTAACTAAGAATTTATTTGATACTGAGCTAGTCAAGCTCTGCATCTCTCAAGACCTAATAATTTGCAATGGAGTAATGAAGTGGCCAAACTCCAACCAGATGAATCATATTCATAGGCTAGGTAGTAGTGTTGTAGATTACGTGATATTTGATATCCCCATTTTCAACCAAATAGTAACTTTTGACCTTTTAAATGACCATGAACCCGACTCTAATCATAGACCTTTAACCCTAAATCTAAACTATGTCATGCACAAGAGCACCATTGAAGAGAATTCTAATAATCAAAAGAAACTGCTCTTTGACAAAAGTAAATTTGACATTTTCCTAAAGGATTTAAATAGTGAATTACATCTCCTAACTTATAAGGACAACATTGAATACCTCTATCATAATTTTACAACTACTCTTTCCACTTATATTAACAAGTTCTCTTTCGAGGTGTCATGTAAAAAGAATAATAAAACAACCAACCCTTGTTATGATAAAGAATGTAAAATTCCTGGAAAAATCATTAGGGAAGATTTTGATGAGTCATTAAAACTCAATAACATCAATATGTACATATCCTTAATCAAAGGGAAGAAACGATACTATATCAATAAAAGGTATGAGAAGCTTTCACAACTATCTAAGCTTGATCCTAAGAAGTTCTTGAGGCAAATTCTAATCCACAATACTAAATAAAATAGTATGATTCCCTTAAGGGAATGAGATTCCTACTTTAAAAGTATTTACGAGTTTCCTATGCCATGGACATCATTCTTATTGTCCCTACAGAGGATGGAGTTTTTTCTTTGGATGACATAGAGTTCAGGGTTTAAGAGGCTTGCAAATGGGAAAGCTAAGGACATTGAAGACTACCAAGCTGAAATTTTTAAAATCAGAGGGCCTATCTTCATCCCTCACATACACAAGCTCTTCAATTTAGCAGTCAAGCAGGGCTTCCCTAAACCCTGGACACAAAGACTCATTGTTCCTATTTTAAAAAATGGGGATATAAACATACCCTTTAATTATAGGACCATTATGATTAGCTAGATTTTAGCCATGCTTTATGGAATTATTTTGGAAAAGAAGATTAGCCTTTGGCTAGAAAGTCACAGTAAAAGAGCTGAAGGACATTTCAGGTTTAAGAGATATCATTCAACTTTGGACCATCTTGTTACCTTTAGGATAATTGCAAAGGAGTTCTACAATACTAAAACCAATCTTTTTTGTTGTTTTGTTGACTTTAGAAAAGATTTTGATACGATTCCTAGGAAAAAAATTGGGATAGGTTGGAAGAGATAAAAGTGCCTTTCGAGTGGAGTGTTGTTGCAATAAGGTTGTATGAGAATGGTATTGCCAAGTTTAAGAACATTGAGGGCTAGTCGAAAGAGATTAACTGCAATATTGGATTCAAGCAAGGTTGTCCTTTGCCCCCTACCCTTTTTGGCATATACATTGACAAGTTAGAATATTGTTTGGAAGAATCACGCTGTGTTGGCCCTACTCTCACTGGTATAGTAATCAATCTTCTTCTTTATGTTGATGATATCATTTTTATGGCGAGGAGTCCCCACTATCTTGTAAAGCAACTAAAAATCCTCAAGTATTTTTGCTCCAATATGGGTATGACTATTAATACTGACAAGACTAAAGTCATGATCATTAAATCCAATAAGATCATTTATGATACCTTCTTATATGACAATAACAACTTGGAAGAAGTGACTTCATACAAATATCTTGGAATCGATATTCACCACAAGCTTAATTGGAATTATAGCATTGAGAAAAGGATTATTGGGGGATGGCAAACTTATTATGGGCTTGAAAACAATTGTAAATCAATTGATCTTTGGATATGGGATAAGAAGAAACTCATCTTTGAGACTCTTTTTACGCTCGTTATTCTATATGGATGTGAAGTCTAGGGATGCAATATCTCTCGTGAATCTTGGAGAAAGATAGAGCAAATACAGAAGAATTTTATAACCTATCATCTCAAAATTAAAGGAAATACACCCTATCCCATCCTCCTCTTAGAGGCAAGCCTTTCCCCCATTGAGGGCACGACTATGACTAGATACCTAATGTATAAGAACGAGTTAAACAACATGTAAGACAAGAGGCTTCCTAAAATTGCTTCAAATCCAGTCGTAACCACCTTCGACTCAAGCGAGGATGACGTAAAGAAGCCCAGTCTTGGCTAAGCCATTGGAAAATCATGGAAAAGACCATTTTGCAGAATAAGGATACTATTAAAAATATCATTAAATCAAAATTTAAGAAGAAAATGTGGTTTGACAAAGAGATAGAGGAAAAATAAAATTAAGGTATTATAAGGATGTAATCAACCCTAATCTAGAAGATCAAAATTATCTCTTTGTTTTGACAAGTATAAAGAAAAAAAATAAACATTGCTAAGATAAGAACAAATTCTCACGAGCTCTATATAGTGAAACTGGGCGTTGGTCAATTCATAAAACGTCATGGGATGAAAGAGTGTGTTACCTTTGTGGCACTAAGAAGGTTGAAGATGAAAAACACTTTCTCTTAGATTGTCCAACCTATACCCAAATTAGATCTCAATTTCAAAATATTTGTCACACTACCAACCTTCCTAACATTTTAACTCAACAAAACTATGATGATCTTGAAAAGCTTCTCTTAATGTTTTTCGAGCACATAAACATAATTTTACAGAATTGCAAATAATCACTTACCCTCTTAATGTTAGATAAACCAATTCCATCTCAATGAATGTTAATCATCATTATCATCAACATTATGTATACATAATACAATTTACACTCCATATTTACATATCTTATCCACAATGTATCTTTACACTACCCAAGTTGATTACGCGTGGTAATATTGATGTGATGTGGCTTTTCAACATTAAAAGAGTAATAATCACTAGGTTACAAAACATTAAGTTACAAGTTTAATTTAAATTCTCTGGTAGAAATCGCAACATACATAGTATTAAATACTATGTAGTCGTATTGCTTGCCCACAAGTTTGGTAGGGAGACGAAGCCGGTGACGTGATAGTCGAATTTTAGGAGAACGCGTATTCAATGGCGATGATGTCAAAGACGTCTTCCACTTTTTCTTAGTGGGATCATCCCCACGACAAAACTACTTTAACTTTCTTGTCTTAAACAAAGACTTGATTTGTGCACGCGTGGAATCTTCTTACGTACATACGGACAAATTTTAAAACATTCTTTTTATTTAAAAATATGTATAAATTCTTACATTAAAAAGAATGAGTATTTTGTTTAATACAATTTAAAAAATGATAATACAATTTAAATCGATAAAATTTAAAACTAAGCATATAAAAATTATACATTACAAAGAATGTGTAGAATGTGCAGCTTAAATTATTATTCTGTAAAGAATGTGCATTTTGTTTAATATTTTAATCATACTTAAAAATTTGTGCTAGTGTTTTATAATATTTTTTAATTAAAACATTTTAAAATTAT
>JASDQU010739118.1:226263-240780 GCA_032191745.1 Picea mariana
CCAAAAAAAAAAAAAAAAAAAGCTAAAATAGCAATTTTCAAGTTATTGATAATCACTAATAGAGTGAAGCTTTTGAGTGGCTAGGATCTTAGTAAAAATCTAAAATTCAACAATGAAGGGTGATATATGCTTGGGTAACCATTTCTCAAATTTTCTTTTAAATTTGTAGACCATGCCCTACAACTAGCATTTCTCAAATTTTCTTTTAAATTTGTAGACCATGCCCTACAACTCTTGAAGTGATTGCTGGAAGGTGCATGGATACTAAGAAACTTAAAAATTTGGCATAATTGAATATAAAACCAAAGTTTTTCGGTTATCCAAAAAAGGAGATAACGAGGGCTCTATGTATAACATTGGGTCTTGATCCACTAGATTCAAAAGAGATTCAAGAGCTAGATATAGTGTAAAATATTTAGATGCAATCTATTTTCTGAAAAACTAATTTGCTAATTTAGTTAAAATCACAAAAATCTGATTAAATTGATAATATTTGCAAAATTATTTTTTATAATAAAGTCGACCAACATCAAATATAAAGTTTTTTTTATATATGATATATTTGAATGAAATATATAGATTTTTGTAGATATGTTATTTTGTTTTAATGTTTAGTTTATATATATATATATATATGGATTAAAATAATAGTGTATGAGGGTTTTAATGATATATGTTTTCATAATTTGTTGATTGGGTTTCTAGGAGGAATGATATTATCTTTTCTATCAGAAATTAATTTTTTTAAATAATATAATAAATATATCAAATTACAATGAATTGAAAAAAAATATATAAATTTTCATAATTTATAATTTATCACAATAATATTTAATTTTGTTAAATTTTAAATTAAAACACATATTTAATAATTAAATGTAATATTTTTGAAATTTTATATGAAATATTGAAGTGATAATTTTTTATTTAAAATCTTGTAAAATCTCATATAAAAAAAAGCGAGGTCAGATCTAGAGAGGAAAGGACTCAAAGCTTCGCAAGGTAGGCAGCAACTGTCACCATTCCCGGGCGAAGGAAGGCTGGTGAATAGTGCTCTGAATCCTTTTCAAATCCCACAACACATCATCTTCCTTTGTCCTTCCGGTGGCCAACGCCTGCTTTCAGTATGATGGGCTATGACAACAGGCTAGGAGGGAATGGGGTGGGTCTCCCATTGTGTTAGCAGCAGCTTGGCTTGCGGCCCTCCTACCGCAGTGGTATAGATCTATTCCTACACAAAAAAGACCCATATTTAATAATTAAATGTAATATTTTTGAAATTTTATATGAAATATTGAAGTGATAATTTTTTATTTAAAATCTTGTAAAATCTCATATAAAAAAAAGATAGCATATCACTTCAATATTGCATATATAATTTTAGAGAATGGATGATTTTTTTTAAAATGGAATTATTTAATGGCAATGACAAATTGATGTAATCAAAGCCCGAGATTCATTCACAAGATCAAATAAACCATGAAAACATAGGATAATGGAAAAATAATTCTCTTTTATTTCTTCTTCATCCTAACTATTACAATTGAAGTTCAACCCCTTATAACTACTATCTAGAATTTTCGAAAACAACTAATGTTAGAAAAACCACTGTTTTTTAGAAAAACAACTAAATTTAGAAAATTCTGACATGAATCTAAAAATAACCACTAAGTAAGAGCTAACTAGTGTGACACTATTTTTCAACTAGTTTTTTAATAAGCTCATAAACTAAGAGATAAATGACAATTGAAAAATTAAATATTCCCATAAAAACAATAAACCCCAATTTGAGATCTTATATGAAGAAATTTGACCCTAAAAAAAATGTAGAAATACAATGTTCCAATGAACTAATTCGAATGAATGGGTAATATGAATTACAAACTAGTTGTAGAGTATTATGTGGATTATTATATTTTGAATATTATCACTATGGTAATGGATATCATTTATAAGATCATATTTAAGTATTTTAACTCCAACTTTAATGATTGGAAGATTGTTGTCCATATTATATCAATAATGTAACATAAATAACTATTATTAGTCCCTGCCGTAGGCATAGAGGGACTATAGCGATCAATAAATCGTTGACCTGGCATTAGCTTGTGCATTGACCAGAAATATTTCCCTATTGTCTAATGTTGGAACAAGGGAAGTGAAAATATTGATTTTTATATAATAAAAAGTATCATGTTTGTCAATATCTGATTAGACAATGGATTGGAGGTCTTATTGTTGCCTTCGCTATTCCCAATGTAAAATGTTTTTGCATTTCCAAAGTATTTGGTAGTATATGGTCTTTTTGAATCATAAATTTTGTTATGCATTCGTGGAACGTGGATTAATGCTAACATTAGTTCAAATGTTTCCCTTAGCATTTTCTGCTAGGTGGAATACATTCTCTACGATATTGCTATGTCTGATTTTTTCTTTATTATTGCATGCTTCGAGAGAAAAGTCCTGCCACACTGCATCTTTTCTTAAATGCTTGCACAGGCCTACGCCCTTCGATGGTCCTTACTATCTTAACTGTTTACCTAAGATTTTTGCCAGTCTTAAATGTTTATTGTACAAATGCCTTGCAATACAGTTTTGTTCATGCCCGACATCCCTACTCTTGTTCTCCATCCTTGTTCGTTTTTTCGTTCCATGATTCTCGTTCTTATTTGATTCAACTTTGCAAAGTTGAGGTCCTGCACTTGCAGTTCTAGCTCTTCATGGTTGTTCACTGGTTTGTTGTTCTTCAACTTTACAAGTTGTTGGACTTGTTGTTGCGGTTTGCATTTTTTTGGCACTGAGGTCTTCTCATCCTTTGTTGATGGGTAAGTTTCTCTGTTCTTGCTGATTTTCAATATTCTGTTCTAGACCATTTTTGTATGTGCTCATAGTTTATGTTCCTGGAAACAATGCGTCTTCATATGGAAGATGTCACGTCCATAGTTTTTCCGAAAATTGCAATGCATAGAGCTTTACGAAAAGTAGTTGGGAGATATCAGAAGAGGGAACCTTCAGGTGGGGTGTAGACGCATTGTATGCTTCTACTCTATGGGCCGGAAAACTGCGTCTGCCTATTTTCTTTCTGCTGAGTTAAGTTATGGTTTTATTTTTTTGTAGTCTTTCTTCTGTTTGGTTCAGTTTCCAGTGTCGGTCTGTTTTCTTCTCATCTGCTATGGGAACTAGGGGGGATTCAAGTTGAGAAGAAGAAGGTTTAAAGATACATACGAGGATTGGTGCGTTATTTTGCTTTTCTTTTTTATTTTGCTAGTTTTTATTTTTTGCCTGTGCTTTTCTCTGTTTTGATAGAAACTGAAAGTATCTAGCAAACAACTTCAAAAGGATAGTTGAAAAGATGAAAGAGGTAATAGATGTTGAGTCGTATGAAAAATATACACAGTCCATTGTGCATGACAACATTGACATGGTTTTGCCTAGGAATGGCCTTTTCAGATTGGATGCATTCTTGTATACTGTTGGGGATTACCTTTTCGATGCATTCTAGGTTCTATTGCATTTCCGGTATTCATCGACCGAGTTGCGCAATGGATTGATAGATTATTTCTTGGCCTGTTTTAAAAATGGTGATGCTGAGGCTTTGCAGTCCTATGAATATGAACTGGAATCTGATTTTCTTCGGCAGTTGCATGGAATACATGATGTGGCTACGTATTTTTCAAAGATGTGGTTGTCTGCATCTCCAATTCTGCCTACACATCAGAGGGGACTTTAGGGAGATACATTTTGTATTCGGTGGCTGTCTAGCTGGATGAATATATCAGTTGGCATATGGTCATTGACAATAAAAACAAGATATCTACTATTCAACAAAACTGCATCTGACAATCCATATTGCATCTTGTTCCATGATGTCGATGCCCTTAGTGGCCATTATGAACCATTGTTGTACAGAAAAATGTCCATATGCAATATAGAAGGTCCTCGTATCTACTTGTATGTTATTTGCAAAGACCTTCAATCGCAATGGAAACAAATTTTGGATGGCATAGATTGCTATGGTTTACAACTGGCAACAAATGTTGTGTCTAGTTGTGGAGATAATCTGTTTAATGAAATTTGTTGTTTGGTAGCAACCAAGTTCGGTGTTCAATCGCTGCGTCTTTACATTGTATAGTCCTTCTGCAATGCGATTATAGGCAGCAACGAACAGGCTTTTAGGTGCTTGCATCAACACCTTTGCCCATATCTCGTGGAAAATATGTCGGAAGTTGGAAGTTGGCAGGAATACCTTGTGAACATGGCGCTTCCATATGAAGAAGGGAATATGGAGGGTTGCAGATTCTGTTTGCAATGGTTGTCTATGGTATTCAGGGTGAAGATCTAGGTTTGGTTGGCCTTGCCAGCTGGCACTGTCCATTCCTGGGTTACCGATTCAAATTATGATCGAACAATTCACATCCTGTCGTTGAAAACAGATATAACACATATTTGTTATGAACCTTTGCTTGGAGATATTGGTAGTTCAGGGTTGAGTGTGCATGCCACTCAAACGACATTGAATCTGCATACGCATGGAATGCTTTTTAGTGAAAACAATAGTCCTCCCAGTTGCGATAAGGGAAGACAGGGCTTGAACAAAAAAAACGTGTAGAACTCATTTCAGTTGTGATGAGGCCATAGAGGGCTTAAAAAAAAAACGTAGAGTAAGTTATCACAATTTGAAAAAAATTATTCGTCAAATTTGTTCGACTTTTGATAATCAAATAGAAGCCTTGAACAAAAAACGTAAAATAGTTTCTGAGAAACTAGGTGAGAGTGAAATTCATCCCAATTGCCACTAGGTCATCCCGCCCTTGGGCAAGAAATGTAGAGTAAGTTACCACAACTTGAAAAAGGTCATGCACGAGAGAAAAAAATACATTGCTACACTTCCTTTTAGAGAGAAACTCACATATGACAATGTAAAGAAATTTGTTCGTGCAGAACAGAACATAAACATGTGCGAATGCATATCCTAGAATGGTCATGCAATTGTGGCAGTTCATGGTGTACATGAAAAACAGGAAATAGTTTCTACCCATACTTCCCTGCAAAAAAAAAAATGCAAGACAAACCTACATGAAACAAATGAAAGACACTCCTTCCATTGCATGTGCAATTTCTGAACAATTGAATTTTTCAAAAAACAGTAAGTCTTTCACACTTGATTTGCAAGCAGAATACCTCTGGCTGACAGCCCATGATAAACCATTTTCCAGTGAGAAAGTTTGTCTTCCATGCAAACGATCGCTTGAAAATGGAAAACTGCCACAGTTTGTAACCCCTGACCGAATAAGATGTAATACACCACTAGCAGATGTAAGTGCACTTACGGAACTTGAGGAGAGACTTGTCTCTCTGGGAATTGCATTTTCTCAAATCAGACCTTGGGGCTATAAGAGACCCCAAATGGGCTTAACAGGATCAATTATCAATGTGCCTGTTCAGCTAGATGTTGTGCAAAAAGAGTTGCCACAGTTCATTAACAATACAATTACAATCCTTGTGGCTCTGAAAAGACGCTTGCAATACAAAAATGCATATTAGACAAGAAAAGTGCGTGTGTATGCTGTTATGAAAGCATTAAAGGAATTATGTTCCAGGACCCTGTACAAAGAAGAGAAGATTTGTATAAATGCCAACAGGAACAGTGTTCTCGCAGAAGAACATGGCAACTCTGCAGAGACTCTCGAAAATCTTAGTGATTCTGATACAAGTGATGAATCAGAGAATGAAACACCTGCTGAAACATTGGTCCATGGATTCACTGATTCACAGTGCATTCGTGACTTGCAAGACAAAATTGTCGAAATCGCATCTAGCGAGGGGCAGCATCCACTTGGAATATTCAAGGACAAATTCGTTGAGGAAATGAACTTTCCAACACTATTCTACAGAGATCCACATGGCACTGATATTACAGAATGATTCAATTATCATAAAATAGTCTGATGGGAGCTACTACATTGAAGCGGTTACTTCTCCTGTCACATAACAAATTTGTTTTTCAAAACAATGCGCATAATAATAGAGCAAGTTCTATCCTGCATCTTGGTTTGAATAAGAAAAGGCCAGTTACAAGGAAGAAAGTTGTTATCCAAGGATGTGATGTACAAAGTAAATCTAGAAAAAATTCTGAAATCTGATATTGGATACATAGATTTCAAGAACATATGCACCTCTCCTGACCATTTGCAACAAAACAAAAAAAATAAAATTGCAATGATCTGGAAACTGGGGCCGCCAACATTTTTCATCACATTTACAAGTGCAGAGCATTGTTGGGATCCATTGGTGGCTGTCGTTTCTGACCTGCATAGTAACAGGAAAAGTAAAAAAATAACTGATACCCTGGAAAATAACGACATTGACTACCTCATAAGAAAAGACCTAGTGACATGTACTTGATACTATAGACATAGAATAAATTCTTTGAGACAATTGATATGCCATGATGAAACATTTTGTAGAAAAATATCAGACTACTTTTTTGTGACTGAATTTCAAAATAGGGGAAATGAGCATGACCACGGACTGTTGTGGATAGAGGGTGCACCGGTCTATGGAGTTGATAACAATTTAGAGATCGAACAATTTCTGGATAAATACATAACATGCAATACAAATCATTTGGAACCAGACCTTGCGAAAGTCCATAGACATTACCATACAAGAAGTTGTAGAAAACAAAAAATCTTGCATTGCAGATACAACTTTCCCATTCCGCCAATGAGAGCTACAAGAATCATAGAGCTAGTTAGTTTAGAGGATAGTGTTTTTGTTGAGAAATCTAAATCCTTGTTCCCATTTCTAGAACAAGGAGGATTTGACGAAATGATGAGCTTTGATGCCTTCTTGACACAGGTAAATCTATCAGAAGGTGAGTACATCCAAGCCATACAAATAACGCTTAGGCAACCCACACTTTTCCTTAAACAAAAACTCTCCCATATTTGGAACAACAGTTTATCCAAGGACATGCCAGTTATGTGGAAAGCAAATACAGATGCACAGTACGTGTTGAATGCATATGTTGCAACATCCTACTACACCTTGTATATGATGAAGATTGACAAATCTATGACATCCGCATTCAAAAAAATACGCAAAGAACATGAAAGAAGTCATATTGATGCCATACAAATGATACGCACCCTTGGCAATATATTGCTTAATATTCAACAAATGTCTGCTCAGCAAGCAGTTCACATTGCCCTTTCTTTGCCCCTCACTTGTAGTTCAAGAAAATGTGTCTTCATAAACACATCTCCACTTGAAAAATGCACATTTATGCTTAAACCACCAGTTTTGTTGCAACAAGAACCTGACAATTCAGACGACGTTATATGTCGCTCTATTATTGATTATTACATCCAGCATCCATCTCCTATTAGGCATATCTACTTAGCAAAATTCGTATCACATTACAAAAAAAATGGTACACCTATATCAAAAAGAAAAAAACCCTCTGTTATACAGTTTGTCAAATACAATAAACATTGTGACTATGAAAACTATTGTAGAAAAAAATTGTTGTTGTACGTTCTGTTCCATGAAAACGAAGAGACATTAATACATAACTTCTCTACATGGGAGGCTACGTATGTTTCCTTTGAGGCTATAGTGCATATTAAAGAAGCTAGATTTACCTACAATGTTAATCCAACATGGGGAGATCTAGAAGTTGCACTTAATGACCTGGAAAACCATGGCGATCATGATGAGACATTCATAAACCCAAAAACAACCAAAACTCCTTCTGAGTCCTATGACCTACAAGCGGATTTTCCTCGTCCTCCAACAGATGAAAGTGAAAAACGTATCAACCTTGGTTTTCAAGTTACAAAACATCCTTTCCTGATTGAAAATAATGAATACCACAGAATAAGACGTATGTTGAATCACGAACAACAAACAATTGTAAAGGACATTGCCCTTAAAAAACGGTTGAACATGAACAGTCCTGTGCACGTGTTCCTTACAGGCGGAGTAGGAACAGGCAAGACATTCACAGCTAAAGCATTGTTCCAAATTCTTATACGAATCTATGATTCAAACAATTGCTCTGATCCTATCAAACCAAATGGCCTAATAGTTGCATACACAGGAAAAGTTGCATATAATGTTGGTGGAACAACAGTCCACTCTGCATTTTTAATGACTTTTAACAAGTCACAGTTTCTTCCACTTAGCAAGGAAATGTTGGATACATTATCTAAGCTTTACGAGGAACTCCAACTTGTATTTATAGATGAATCATCTTTGATTGGCAGTCGGTTCTTGTATTCCATTAACATCCGGCTAAGAAGCATAAAACATGTGCAGACCAAATACTTTGGAAACATTGACATGATCTTCTGTGGCGATCTTTACCAGGCACAGCCCATCCAAGATTCTTTGATATTTGAACAACCTATCGTTAACATGGAAATAGTGACCCATGAATTATGGAGAGACAATATTAAATGATTTGAGTTGCATACTACAATGCGCCAGACAAATGAAACATTCATTGCAATTCTGAATAGAATGCGCACAAATAACCAAACATATGATGACTTGACCTATATCAATTTGAGGTGCTTACGGCCTGCACCAATAGATCCAACGTTCCCTTACCTGTTCTACAGAAATAAGGATGTTGCAAAGCATAATAGCCACATGTTGTCGCTCATGCCTGGCAATGATATCATCATCAATTCGATTGACTTGGAAGAAGACAACCATGGAAATGTCCCATGTCATGAACATTCAGTCACTTTACCTTTGCACCTTGCAATGAAATTAGAAATGCTAGTTGAAATATATGCCTGTAACTATGATTCACATGATGTCTTGGTGAATGGTGCAGATGGAATACTGAAAGGCTATACGAAGACAGAAAAAGTAGATGTCCTTTGGATTAAGTTCCATGAACCGCATATAGGCAAGAGACAAGCAAGCAAGTTGTCTTATCTATATAATTAAAGCACTGCAAGCGATTGGACTCCTATTTTGCTAATATCAAAGCCAGTATTGACATCAGCAAAGACAGGTCAACTGAAGATTCACAAACAATTTCCGATTAAACTTGCATGTGCACGTACATTCCAAAGATCATAAGGAATAACACTTGATAATGTTGCATTTCAGCCGGCTGGAATTCAGATACATGGACTTGTATACACAACATTGTCCCATGTCAGAAGCATAGACTCCTTGTATTTACTAAGTCCTCTGACAAAAGATAACTTCAAAGTGAAATAGAAAGTTGATATTGAGATGGAATGACTCAGGACCACCGCAAAATGGCAACTGCATTATGATTACCAATCCATACAAACAAATTCATCTATATCAATTCTCTCGCTTAACACACACAACTTAAATGCACACATGGATGATATACTGAATGACTATGATTTAATGCAATCCGATATTCTGTTCTTGCAGGAAACACACATGGCATTATGCATGCAGAACAAACAATTCCCAAATCACAATTGCATATAAAGTTACATTACACATGGGGTGATGATACTGGTGAAAAAACATGTACCAATTTTTTGACAAAATACATATCGAAGAAAAGAATGTTGAACTGGTGCTTGCCAAAAGTTTTTCCCATGGAACAGAAGTTGCAATACTAAATCTGTACGTTGCTCCCAATGCAGCATTCTCCAACATAGTAAATGTTATTTCCAATGCATTGGACCATTTCCATCTAAACAGTTCCATTGTACTTGTAGGAGACTTCAATATTGACATGCTACAAAATACTGGTAGAACAAAAGAATTGCAAAACTACATGTGAAAATACAGTCTGCGCTTTCTTCTGAACAACACAACCCATCTGCAAAACGCACTTATTGACCATGTTTGGTCCAATGTGCCCATTTCTCAATACAGTATGTTTTTTTTAGACACATATTGGTGATCACGATACAATTGGTATTGCTCTTGAATTATGACATATACATCAAAATTATTGCAAACTCATATTTCTATGTTTCAAAGCATATATGTATCCCTAATTTCTACACATAGCGTTCTGGTGAGCATACTGACGGTCTTCTACTCTAATTATAAAATATACATTGTGCAAAAAAAGAAAAATTAAGGTACATCCTCACAAAAACTATTTGTGACTCTATTCATCTTATTCTATTTTTTTTTTGTATATGTACATAGTAGTTGTCTTTTTCTTAACATCTGAGCTTATGTTCATATCCCTTTTGTTTTGTACTTTTGTTGATAGAAACAGAAAGGAAAACTATAAGGCGTAAAGAACTCCTACCCAGAGATGTACGTGAATCAATGCAAAGGTGCATTCTTTTTCTGCCTGTGCTCCATAGTAAACAATTTTTCCTTTACTTTCTTTGAATTTGTCAAACTTGTTTGCATGTATGTTTTTTTTTTTTCTTTTTCTTGCGCCAAGTCGCTACGCTGCACATCCGCCATCCAACAAAACTACAATGTTGAGACAGCCAGCCCGCAAGTCCATTTGTCAATATGTATATCGCCCAACTATAATTGCTATTTGCAGGACATGGAACATTAGAGGCACAGTGTGCAGCTCACAAGTGCGTGATCCAAATAAGTGGCTAAGTATGGAATAAGGGATATGTGCATCATAAGCAATTTGTATGGCACCGAACAATAGAGTCTCGTTTCTAACCTCGCCAACCCAACAACACGCGATGCACAAACTGTACATACTCTATAAATTCTCAGCCCCCTGGCAAGTCCGCTTGTCAATTTGTATATCACGGAATTGTATGTGCTATTTGTAAAACACGGAACAATAGAGGCCTATTTTTTTACCCCTCCCGTCCGAGAACCCTCAAGTATGGAATGTGATATCGATACACAATCTATAAAATCTCATGTCCATACTTTATAAAGGCACATATTTACTTTTTCCTCGTTTCTACACACACTGATTTGGTAATCACAGACTTGGTGTTGCACATGAATTATGAAATGTGCAGTGGGAGTCGGATGGAGCCCTTTACTTTGCTTAGGCAATTTTGAACCCGCCATCCTAAGAACCCAATTTATATATGGCAGAAATCGGCCCAATGTACAACCCGCAAATATGTATTGCTCATTTGTGGGAGCCCACCAGCCCTACAGTAGAATGTTGATCCAGTCACCTCACAAATCCGCTTCTCAATTTATTATCATAAGATATTTGCAAGGCACCAAACAATAGAGCGTCGTTTTTTACCCCGCCAGCCTGAGAACCCGCGATCCAGAAACTATAGATGGTCTATCAAATGACGGCCAACCAGCAAGTCCGCTTCTCAATTTGTATATCGTGCATCTTTGTGTGCTACTTGTAGAACACCGAACAATAGAGGCCTTCTTTTGAACCCGCCCACCCGAGAACCCGCGATCCTAAACCATGCACTTTCAGACTTGGCCATTCCTTCCTTGCTTGCTCTTCCCCATGGTCATTACCTTTGCACGTGTGCATAATAAAAAATATTGTTTATATATATATATGTGTGTGTATATATGTCTTCTTTCTAAATCTTTAATGCTAACAGGTCATCGTGCAGCTACCGTCTAAGTTATCATTGATGTGCGCAAGGCTCGAGAAGTTTTACCATTAATGCAATTTTTGCGAAGTATTTTCTTCTCCCTTCCCAGTTTTAATTTCAAATTCCATGGAATTTCATTCACACGCCACCAACTTGCTTCATTCACGAAACCTCCAATCGCTTCCCAATCTTAATTTCAAATACCATGCAATGTCATCCGCACGCCGCTATCTTGGTTCGTTCATGAAACCTCCAATCCTTAAATGTTATTCATCGTAACCCTCACCTTCGCACTTCTAAGTTTGCAATAACTACGCTTTAATTCTAACAGGTCATCATACAACACGCATAGATATTGTCATTAATTAGGAGATTTTCCATTCGCACGCATTGAAGCAATGTTTGCGGGGGGTTATATTGTCCCCTCCATTTTTTCATTTCAAGCAGCTTCTGGAGCCAACCAACCTTTTGATAAGCTACTGCTAGTAGCTCCACAACAGTTTTGTAGAGATACAGTGAACATCTTCCTTAAGAGCTTCCCGTGCAGAAGAACGGAAAAAGAATTGTAGGGGAGGTGGAGCAACCCGAAATTTACCGTCAAAACATGGATCTTGACGCTGATCTGGAAAACATATTCTGCAACCTTGATCAGGCCACACAGGAAATTCAACATGCCTACTCAATGGACATGGTTGGTACCGAAATTTTTGACGAAGATGAATCCTTCGTATTCCAGAGCGTTGTTTTTGAAATCGAATCAAAAAAATTAATCATTGAAAAAAGAGATGTAAAAAATAAGAAAAGAAAACATTGTTCAGAACTTGACATTGCCAATATGCATGCATCCAAAATCTTTGAACTTCACAGGGCAACCGGATATGCTCTTCATGATTCCGTTGGAGTCATTGAATCCGAAAATGCCAGACTAAAGAACCGGATTAAGGAATTAGAGGAAGCTTTGTTTCCTATGCCAATGCTTGGCAGTTACTTGGAAATAGCCATGCTGTGACTACGTGCACCCCTGCAAAAAATCTAAAATGGTCCTCCAACTTCCTCGCATCCTGTAGAGGATATGTGGAGAAAAATATCAACAAAACAATAGAACTGATTGCCAAGGCCTAGGAAACATCACAGAATATGGATTCCCTGGGGAGCAAGGCACATAACTTGCTCCTACTTCTGCAAACATATTTAAAGAATGAAGAAACTTTCTATGTGCACTCGTTCATCCCTTTCGCCTTTCATGTCAACAACATGCCAGAGACGAGAAGAAGACAACATGATCTCCTGTCCAAAAAAAGGCTCACTCAATTAGAAGCATGCTAGAACAGAAAGTGAAGAACCTGTACCTAATCGTGCAATTGTGTGAGCAAGCAATATCAAAGAAAGAAACATTATTCACAAAGCTCACCAAAATAGACTTAGCAGGAAAGACAAATGGCTTCCAGGACCCCAACTTAATCCTCAACTCGCTGACGTTAACCAAGTAAGATTTTGATCAACAAGTTGATAATTTGAAGGCCTTGTCTTTAGAAAATTTTTACAGAATTGTTGAATATCATGAAGAAGAGGTGGACAACTGGCTAGTCGGGTATTCGCTACAGAATGGAGACATTCATGAAGGTCTGTGTAAACTTTCAATTGATCTAAGCGAATTAGAAAATGAATTTTTCAACATTCGAATCTGTAATGACATCAACGTCGCTCCCTTGAGAAGTTATATTGAAGAGAACTTGAAGTGGATCAGCCACGAAATCCAACAGGCAAATGCATAAATCCTTTGTGTATCAATCCAGTTATTGAAGCGGGCTGCCCACAAAAACCAGCAGGGAAAGGCATGACCAACCAAACACAAAAATTACTTATACGTACCATCCCTGTAAGTGTATATTGATAGTCCTTTCTTTATCAATCCAGTTATTCCTTTTCTAAGTAGAAATCTATAAGCAAAAACTAATCTTCCCATTTCTACTTTTCAGGTATTACATTCTAGTGTGTCCAACTTCTTTCCAAACTCCTATTTCTTGTAAATATTTTTGTTATGGTCCGCGGGAGCCTCGATCTCAGTCTATATGACAAACACATTTACATTTCCAAGGATATGTAGCAAACTATTATTTTTTTCATATATTCCAAATAAAACTATTATTTTGTCTCCTTATATATTTATGTCTCTCTGGATTTTTTATCTTCAGCTATGCTGAATGTGAAGTCATTCTGTTGATTTTATCTCTATTTTCTTTTTTTCTCTTTCAAAATAAAGTATGACATAAATCACTCACTCAAATTAGACATATCATATTTCACACATATATATGTTTCTTTAAATTTCCAGGAATATGTAACACGTTTCATTTTTTTCCAATTTTCAGCCCGCCAACTCGACAACCCGCGCTCCAAAAACTGCCTAAGTATGTAATTTGGGCTCCGTCACACTATGAAGAATGAGGGCTCCGTACATGCTCTATAAAAGTACATATTTCGTATGTATAAAATTAAATATCTACTTAAAAAAAATATATGTTTTTGCTATGTACAATTTATGCTCTCTAGGGACCTATAGTTTAATACATTCCAATTTCTTGTATCCACGAGCCCCTGTTTTAAAGAAAACTACTTTGGGAATGCTATTTATTTGGTCCTCTTTTCCATCACCCTATGTAATAGACATTGGTACTATATTTTTGGTACATTTGTCCACTACCGTGTGTAAAACCTATGTAAAGAAAAGTAATTCCCGAATGTTAAATTTTTGGGACACGAGCCCCTTGAAATTAAAATAGTCCGCAGGTCCCATTATCAATTTGTACATCACGGAACTCTCGGTGCTATTTGAAGGTCATGGAACAACATAAAACCGCTTTTCAGATCCCCAGGCCGAGAACCCGCGATCCAAAAACTGGCTAAGTATGGAATGAGGGTTCCGACTATGCTCTAATTCAGGAAGGCTAGTTTTCCTCCTACTTTTATGTGTTCCTAGATTTTTCATTTTCAG
>JASDQU010739118.1:249391-264609 GCA_032191745.1 Picea mariana
CACTATTTTAACAAGAACAAAAAAAACTAATAAATCTGGATTCTTAGCATTTAGAAACTGCAATTCTTTATTGATTTGAATTCTTTATTAATTTGGCATGGTTCATAAAAATTGGATATGTAATTTAATAAAAAAACTTCATACTTCTTAGAATAATTTGATTTATGAAATACGTTATTTAATAAAAAAACTTCATACTTTTTAAAATAATTTAATTTATGAAATACGTATTTGTAGATAAAAAGTTAAAACAAATAATATTTTAATCAATATAGTCATGTTTTCCTTGGAAAATCAAAAGTGGTGGGTTCAACAAGGCTTTGCATGGAATAAATTCAATATATACAGAATCATTGGAAAAGATGAATGTTGACCAAGTTGATGATGTGGTTGTAATATTATCCAAATAATATTATTATTTGGAAAATTCCAAACCGTCTTTTTATTTCAGAAGATTATTAACATAATTTTTATTAAAAAAATTATTTTTATATTTTTACAAAATAATACTTTTTAAAACTAATATATTAAAATATTAAATTATGTAGTTACAATTTTTTTTAGTTTTATAAAAAATTTAATTAAAACAAATCTATAATTATAATTAGTAAACTTTTTATTTTTGAAAATTTTGAATCTCTAATTTTAAACTTTATCTATTTAAATCATATTTATAAAATAAAGCCGCACCTTTTTAAAATAATTTTTATACGTTTCCAAAATTATAAAACAACAATGTATATTGATAAATATAATTAAAATATTTTATAGGTTTCCAAATTATAAAACAACAATGTATATTAATAAATATAATTAAAATATTAAATAAAATGCACATTCTTTACAAATTAATAATTTAACTTGGCACATTCTACACATTCTTTATAATATATAATTTTTATATTCTTAGTTTTAATTTTTATCGATCTAGATGGTATATCATATTGTAAATTGTATTAAACAAAATATACATTCTTTATTAAGAATTTTTACTACGTTTTAAAAAAACTTTATCTATTGATTTATTTTTAAATAAAAATAATGTTTTAAATGGGCGTGATCCTAACATTTGTTCATATTTACGTAAGTTTAAGTGCACTCTCAAATCAAGTCTTTGTTAAAGACAAGAAAGTAATAATAGAAATGTACAATTTCTTGTTCAAAGTAAATAATAATAGCACTGTGAGGCCTAGACTCATATAGTATTGTGAGGCTACAGTATGATGTTTTCATAAATAAGGTTGGTCCAAAAAAATATCACAAACTTCAAGGGAAACAACATCACACAATACCTTATCTTTGAAGGGTTTGATTCCGTACGACAGTGGACATTGTTGACTGACGTGAAGATCGCTTCCTTACTAGAGTCATCTGATGTTGTAGGGCTGCGGGTGCAACATTGTTAGCGGGGATATCCGCTTGACAATCTTCGTTGAGATGAGGTTCTTCTAGCTACCGTTATCAACGATGAAGTGCAACTGAGTTCCTTTCACCCACAACTATGAATGAAAGAGGCATTCGCCTTCCTCTGACTCATCAGGTTCACCGGGATGGATCTTGGTGGTAGCAACGGTGGCACTGGGTTCCGTGTCAATGATTCGCCTCTTGTTTTTCGGTTCTGACTCAGAGTTGGAACCTGCCTCTGATTCATAGGCTTTCACCTCAACCACCAATGACTGCTTTGAGCGAAAATCAACAGTGTTATGCCATGGGATCTTATGGAAGTCGCATCACTTCTCGGTATCTTTCTTCGTCTTCCCATTGTCCTTCTTTGCTTGCGGCTTAGACTGGTTGTCTTGAGGCTGTCCATATTTGCTCTGTCCTTTTTTCTACGGGTTGGGGCTGCCCTTTCCCTAATTATGTTGTGAGGGGTTCCCAGACCCAAACTACTGCGTCTTTTGTTTAATCTTATGCTCGATTTTGACAGCATATCAATAGGTCGTGCCCAAGGACAAGATGTCCAAAAACTCCATTTCTGCCTGGATGTGTCTATGCAGACCACGACGATACTTGAGCACAAGATGTCGCTCAAAATATTTGATACCCAGATTGGTGCGCAAGTTATGGAAGATATTTTTGAACTTTGGCACTACTTGGTCCCTTTCCGGACGCAGTGTGGTCCATTTTGTATACAGGTCGTCATAACTTCCAACATGGTAGTATTGTTCCTTAATAACATCCCTGAAGGACTCCCAGGTGAGTGCGACCATAAATAATGAGGGTTCCTCTATTTCCTTTTTCTTACAGAAAGTCTCCCACCAATATTTGACATGGGGAACGAATTTGAGGAGCGCAAAAGTAATCTTTTCTCTATTCAAAAAGTTATGGACATAAAAATACCCTTCTAACATATTCAATCATTTGTCAACAACATCTACGTCTATCTGACATTCAAATATAGGAATATCAAAGTTGATTTGTACCTTGAAGGGGGCAGTGCCTCCACTCGAGGAAGATGTGTTGCTTGTTCGTAGCCGCCAAAGGATTTGCTCAAAATTATCCATCATCTTGTTCCTTTGTTGCGCGAGATAGTCCTCGAGCAATAGTTTGAAAGGATCTCCTATCACGTTGTCTTTCTTTTCTCCCGCCATGGAAGATCGCTTGGGTGTGCGAGAGATTTTTTTCTCAAGAGAAACAATCTTGAAACCAAACTCTTTGTACCCTGACCTCGTTGGGGACATGCACTAAGAATGACAAGGAGAAGACCTCTCTGGTACCACTGATCCAAGTTTTTTGAGCATAACAAAACGAACAAAGATTATTATTATTATTCACACAGAGACACAAGGAACAATAACATAGATACAATAAAATCGGCTTCTATTCAATAAGGAAATATGTTGAAACTGTCAAATGTGGACTAAAAACAAGCTTGCTAGAATGGTGGTGGCTATCACTGAGAAGAGATGTGATGGTTATGCTCATTCACAAGAAGATGATTACAATGAGGCTCTGAAATCATTTTTACAATAAACATGAATGCCAAAACCCTAGACATCCAAAAACCTAACCCTGGGAAATGAAGCGCCAAAAGTCACGTGGGCCTCGTTGGGGTAAGTAACTTTTGCATACAATAGTCAAATGAACTAATTCGAGTGAATGGGTAATATGAATTAAAAACAAGTTGTGGAATACTATGTAGAATACTATCTTCCGAATATTATCACTCTTGTAATGATATCATTTGTAAGGTCATATTTAATTATTTGAGCTCCAATGTGATTTAATAAAAAAAACTACATACTTCATAAAATAATTTAATAAAAAAACTCCATACTTCATAAAATAATTATGCCAAAAGCATATCTTAGTGTTAGCTTTTGTAGAATAAGTATCAACAAATTGATAAGTTTTGCAAAACATCCATCTTCCTCCATATATCCAGTACTTTGAAAACGCCACTGCAAATACATACCATAGATGTGATGTTGTCTTCTATGGTTTTTAATTATGCCTTGTCTGACAGTCCACATTGACTTCATCTTACAGTACGCATTTACGTTAAGCGAGGACAACTCGGGCAGGAAATGGAAGGGGAAAAGTCTGAGGGTATCGCAGTCGCACGTACGGGCATCTGGACGTGTCTTGGGAACTTGTAATCGTCGGTAGCGTAGTTGTTAGTTCCTGCCTGAGAATCTCATCGTGGCCGGCAATTGAATCTCTGGTAAACTCCGGATCTCGAATATCGTTACCCACCACCTCATAATTAGATCTTGAAAGCCCGAGTTCAGATCCTGGAGCTCTCCGCTTCACGCAGTGACACCCTACTCTACCATCTAGAGCCTGTCAAACGACCCACATGTGGATTGACACTATCTGACACTGTCATTTTTCTCTTTTCTGTGGCAACCGACTATCCTCTGAACACCAGCTCCCTTCCTCGTTTCTCCATTCCCAATCTAGGGCCCGTTTACTGATAACGATAATGGTTGAATTTAAACATGGAGCACAAAAATTTCTAGGGAAAAATCTTGAAAAACAACATATATTTTGGGGAGCTTTGGTTCAGATTCGGCGCGAGTTCAAAACCCACCGGTGATAGAATCTGGATTATACGTACAATTTTCCGCATACAGGAAAATACTCCAATTAATTTTAAAAATAAAATATCATTAATTTTTAAGACTTGACAATTTGATCATACGTGGCAGTAAACAAAATCATGAGTATAATTGCACGTATAAGCTATGCTCGGCAAACCAAAAACTATGTGGTTTTTTTTCCCTTCTTACATGCTTCCATTTTCAATATAGCGAATACAAGAGTTATTTTTTTCTTTCCAGGCATGTGGCTGGAAGCTTTCACTAGCAGTAGAATCGACCATTTTAAATGCCTTAATATTCAATTATCAAAGTTACCATCATAAAATTTCATTTTAGTAACGGTGTTCAAGAAACTGCGATTGAAATCAAAACTATGGTCATCAAAATGATAAAGGAAAACTGTCAAACAAAGGATCATCTTTTTCATTGTTTTGCTGCCCTCCCTGATATCAAGTCTTATAGCTCGGGCTCTTGTGCCTTATTACCACCCATCATGCTGGTCAAATCTATCATAGGAAGTTTGTCAATCCAATTCTTGGGAGAGGGCTAGGAGGTCAGTTGTGTTACTCGTCATATTTAAAGGTATTTAGCAAATAGATGATAAGGACAGATTTCTAAAGCTATTTACCAAATAGACGATACATGATAGTTTAGCATGCTGTAAAGTTTTTTTTTTTTTTTTATGAAAATGATAATATTGGAGTCGAGGATAAAGTTTCTTTTTTATGGAAAATGATAAAATTGGAACTGAGCATAAAGCTTTTTTGGAAAATGATAAAATTGGAAGGGAGGATAGTGATTCAGGATTCGTGATTTGATTTATCATTGTTATTCAAGGAAAATTATATTATGTATTTAAATAATTTGTTGGTAATATTTTTACCATATACTTTTAGGTCTTATGTTATTAATTTGTTTTATTACATTTAAGAAAAGATGAATCTTTAACCAATTAGAAATAATTTTAAATCTTATTGCACAACTAAAAAGTCTTATAGTTTAGTCTTAATAATAATTTAATTTTAGAACTTTGAAAATCATTAGAGAGCTTTAAACATTTTATTCCAAATTTATAATGTCATTTGATTTATTTGAAAAAAAAAATACTCAAAATTCTTAATGTCATTTAGGTGTGGCAGAGGGGAGTCTCCATGATCCCAGAGGAAACAAGATTGTCTACTATGCCTAGGAGCTTTGAAACATTTCAAACAGTCTTCTTGAAGCCTGTTCGTTGTGGAGGCGTCTTTGCATCGCAAAGGAAGAAGGCTTTAGAACATTAATAACTTTGGGGGACTATGTTGGTTATCAAAGTCATGATACACCAAGCAATGCTGGGGGAAACAAATTGAGTACACTCATCTCAAGGATAAAAAAAAATCTCCCTCGTTTCGATCAGGTCTTGTTCTTTCATATAAAAAGAGCATTAAATGGTGAGACAAACCACTAGGCCAAGGTGGCCTCCTCCCTAAGCCCTGGGTTATTGATTAAAAACAGGGTGCAAGACCTTGACCCCATACCTTAACGAATTTCCATGCATCTTATTAATTTGCATTCAATGTCAATATATAGTTGGAAGCGACGTGGGAAGGACGACAGGTAGTCTCCACAGTTCTCACACTTGCTTTGTATGGATCATGCCAAGGCTATTCAATGCATTATGTTGGAACCTTTGTTGATATGTGGGATATTGTTGATAATGGGGAGCGACATGGAGAATTTGGAAATTGTGGAGTGGGAATGGGTCATTTGTTAATGAGGGTGGTCAGGATTTAGGGGAGTGTGAAGGACTCCAGTGTGGGATCGATGTGTCTTTAGTTGGAGCTGCTCAAGGAAATCCATGGATGGTGGTTTCCGATTGTGATGGGACTTCAATGCTGGTAACCTCTTTCACTCTGGCCAGGAAACCCCTAGTCTATCATTTCATTTTTTCAATGTTGGTTTGTCTTGGTGTTTTTTATGACCCTGTTCAGTTTAGGCGGGATAATATTCCTCTGTTTTTGTTAGTTTTTAATAGAGTTGGAGTTGGTAATTGTTTCCTATGGAGTGTTTGGCCTAGTATCGCTTCATTAAGTTGAACTGTACAAGGATTGTTTGATTTAGACATGGATAACCTAGATTGGAAGGAGATTCGTCGAATTCTTTGCAAACATGAAGAAATTACACATGCCAACAACAATGCTTTAATGCACATTTCCTCGAAAATCACAAAGATGGAGTAGGCCAATATCACGAATACTGCCAACATAATGAATCTCCTCCTCCTGCAGAAATAATAGATATACTCTTTATAAGTTGAATGCAATAGGCTTCCTTCTCTATTTCTCCCTCAACGTCTCGATTTTTTCTCTCTCGCCTCCAACAATCACAGTTCCAAGAATTCGTTACAAGTAGATTTAAGGGAAGATGAAATCGTTGGTCAAAATCATGATCCTATGGAGGTTGAAGAAATAGCCCCCCTTCATTTAGTTGAGGGGCAGGAAGCTCAAGATAGTGTACCTCCCTGATTGTGAACATCGATCAATCATAAGTCTGACATTCATTGATACATTACATTGGTGTGCTTTTATTACATGGGTCGCATCTTCCTTGCATTTATTATTGAGTTTGGTGTGTTTTTATTACATGGGCGACATCTTCAACGCGGCGGCAATGGCGTTTGATTGTATCATTCCATGCATACCGTGTCTATACAGTTTCTTATGTCAGCGACCTCCACATCACTTATTCGGCGTCACTCCTTTAGACAAAGAAAAGCCAACGCAAAGGGAGACACGAATAGCAGGTGGATAAGATTGTAAGGACGGTGGGGCTTATAAATTTCTTCAACATCCCATCAAGTTCAGAGCATTTCTTCTTCAAGTCAAATAATAGGAAAATGCCTAAGGCGTAATTGTTATTGTGAAGATAGGGAAAAGTCGAAGGGTAGTCCAAGGGAATTCATCCCTCGCATATCTTGTGGCGGCGAACTGAATGAGGGAAAAGAGGAAACGTCGACGGAATGGAGGGTACAGAATCAAGGAAGTTGAATTTGGCTTGGGGTTTTTTACGCAATAAACCGAGGCATTGTAGCTCGGTCGTTTTGTAAGAGTTGAGCCATATCTTCCCTCTGGTTTGGACATCTGGATTTCAGACCACCAAACTCCCCCATTTTCGATTTCTAATTTTATAATAAATTTGTTTAAAACTAATGTACATAAAAATAAGTTATTATTTTTATTTGTTTATGCTATACTATATAATTGAATCTATATTATTTTGAAAATTTATGTATTTATAAAATTATTAAAATAAATAATAAATTTGTTTAAAACCAATTTACATATACTATATTATATATTATATAATTCAATTTAGATTATTTTGAAAATTCATGTATGTATAAAATTATAAAAATAAAGTATGATTTGAAAATTATATTATAATAATAATAACTTATTAGGTAAATAGATATTAAAACAATTTATATAAAAATGTGAATCCAATCTAATATAAGATGTTCCATTTATTACCATAAATTATTCAAAAGAAGCAAATTAGTCCAATTCAATGTAAGATGCTCTATCCATTACCATAAATTAATGTTGATTTGTCCCTAAATTTAAGTAGGGAACTCTTTTCAATCATTTATATTTGGAAATAAAGTAATAACCCATTGTTTCTAACATTTTCAATTCTCTTTTCATGGAATTCATGACATATTGGTTTTTATTGTAAAATGGAAACTTTTTAAGTTTTGGTTTTAATGTGTAAATCTTTTGGTCATATAGAAGAACGCTAAATATTTTTAAAATATGCATGAGAGTGTTCCAAGGCTGGTCATATCAAATAATGCATGCAAGGATGTGAATGTGTTTCAATTAAAATGCATCCTAACTTTTTAGGTTATTAGGAAAGCCTTGCACCAGAAAACAATGAGTGTACACAACTTTTAATAAACACTATTATCGTGCTTATTGTTGAATAGTAGCGGGGATGAGAGAACTAAAGATATCCAACAAGTAGGTGAAGATAAGCAAGATTTTAAAAATGGTTTCGTTGTATAGTTGCTTAGGAAGGGAGGTTGGACACTTATTGAGAGCTGTAAGGATGGAACATAAAAGTTGAGTAGGTTGGTGATGCAAAGAGAATGTAAAACTCTTCCAAATGAGTTGTATGTTACGAATTTTCTAATATGTTCCATCTTTAGTCTTCATTTCTTTTACAATATTTAAAACACTGCTTTCATAATTACCTATTTGTTACTTCTAAATCAATAATTTCTAAATAGTTGCATATATTATAAAAAAATAAAAAATATTATAAATTTGTTCATATTATTACATAAATAACATTACATAAACAATCAACCCAAGAAGGAGGGGTTGAAGAAAATCACAACATGAGAGATAGGATTAAAGAGCTACAAGAAAAACTGACCAACAATTTGACCCTCAGTAATATGGAAAACAAATTGGATATCAAACCCATCAAAGAGGAAATGAATAAGCTAATCGAACTGGACCATGAGCGTAACAAAAGATCCTTGAACCTCATAATTTTTGGTATAAAAGAACAACAAGAGGATGATACACTAGCAATAGTAAAAGAAAAATTAAAAAATAAATCACAAATTGATACAACTTACATCATAGAAGCAAAGAGGCTAGGAAAAATAATTGATCATAAAGATAGGTTGATCCGTGTCAAAGTAAGTTGTAATGACCATAAATATAGCATACTTAGTAAATCTTTGAGCTTAAAAGGGTCACAAATATTTATAAATGAAGACCTCATTCCCGAAGACCAAGATGAATTAAGGAAGGAAGTTCAAAAGGTAAAAGAAGCCATAAAAAAAGGAAAATGGGCAATAATTAGAAATCGAAAAGCTATTCTTAGGGATAGAGACCAAAAAGATAATAATAAATAGGAATTTGGGACACTCGGGATCCTTTTTTGGAATTGTAGTGGCTTTCCATGGCGCAAAATTTCTGTGATTAATATATTAATATATTTTGAAATCCATTTTGAATTATTTTGAATTTTGATAAAACTTTAAAGTTTAAATATTAATATTGTATAATCTATTTCAATTTTTTGGGTGATGTAGAGTTCTATGGCTATACATAAATCAAAAGTGGTTCAATTTATTTTTATTGTAATTAAAGTTTATTAATATTTCTTTTTATTGTAATTAACTTTTATTAATATATTTTGAAATCCATTTTGAATTTTGATATAACTTTAAACTTTAAATATTAATATTGTATAATCTATTTGAATTTTTGGGGTGATCTAGAGTTCTATTGCTATAAGTAAATCAAAAGTAGTTAAATTTCTTTTTATTGTAATTAAACTTTATTAATATATTTTGAAATCCATTTTGAATTATTTTGAATTTTGATAAAACTTTAAAGTTTGGGGTGATCTCGAGTTCTATCCCTATACATAAAGAATCACAAGTAAAATTCTAAAGAATCACAAGTAATCACTTATCCTCTTAAGGTCTCATAGACCAATGGTCTTAGTGGACGTTAATCATCATCATCATCATCATTAAACTTATTATATATTAAATTTTATAAACTTATTATATATAAATTTTGATAAGAAAACAAAGAATATTATAACATTGTTGATATTATTACATAAATAACATTATATATAGTGAACCAACTCTAGGTATGAGCCAAACACTCAACTTCAAATACATTCATTTTAATTATAATATTTGTATAATCTCAATTAACAACATTAATATCCCCCGGATGGGGTGACATGCGCAAAGCGAGCACATACGTGGATGCCCGCCGGGATGCCCATTTATGACATCAACTGGCGAACTCCCACTGATCACTAATTGCCCATGGCCTGCACCAGGCACTCACCGTCGATGAGCCCTCTCGCGCGAGGGAAGTGTACCCGGAGCCAACGCACTAGTAGCTATACATTAATGGACGCGACAGGCACTCAAGCTTGCTATGTTAATGCGGGAATGAATAGAGGAGCGGTGAATCGGACCCCTACAGTGTTCATTTGGTTCATTTTCAATTTTCGATCCCTGTCGCAGCCTGGTCGTGAAGTTGCAACCCGAATCATGCCTAGGATCCGAGGGAAATCTCGTCGAGGAGCAGCTTGGTACAGAGCCGAGTCTCGACGAAAACGCATCAGCCATTTCGAGCGGGTACTGAAGCTAGCAGCCACCAGGCGCAAACAAAGAACTGGTTCGCCACCCATGGCAATCATAGAGGAACTCAGTTGGGAGGAAGTACAACAATACCTCGCCTCGCTCGGTAATCAGGAGGAACCAAAGCCACAGCACGAAACCGCCCAAAAGGACCTCAACACAGCCATAGAGGAGGACCTCTACCCACCATGCCTGGTGGTAGAGGAAGTCCCTCCTGATGACAACGTAGGAAAGGAGAAGATCGCAGGCATGGCGTCTTGTGCAGCAGGGGACTCCAGCGATCAAGCGCCCAACGTCAATGAGGATACAGACCAATCTCCAGACGCGGATTTTCGGTACCTCTCTCTCATTTTCGAGCTCCGACAACTCATGGAAGACCACGCATTCCGCCTGGCTAGGATGGACCAACGTCTGGACATTCTTTTCACAGCATACTCCAAAAGCACTCCGAAGAGACAATGCCCGACGTGCGCACAGGCATACTCGCTCCCGGCAGGCTGGCGTCAGAGGAAGCATGAAGCCCCTGGTTAGGAATACTTCTACTATCTAGTTCAGTTTAGAAAGTTTGGCTACTCTTGTTTTGTTATGGTTTTTGTTTTAAAACTTTATAGTTCAATAGCCCTGGTTTCCCTCGGGCAGGGCACCCCTATGTATAACTTGACAAAAGGTCTGCACCTGGCACAGACTGCCCAGCTGCCTTGGTTTCCTGTTCAGGCAGAGCAGTTGGCAGCTAAGATGATCACTGTATTCTCCTTTTTGGCAATACAATAGGCACTACCCCTTTTTATTTAAAAATAAAAAATAAAAAATTAACAACATTAATATGAAAAGTCTCTCAAAACTTTTATAACCTCAATTAACAAAATTAATATGAAACCTTTTTAATGAAATTTCCCTTGAATTATTTCAACATTTCCATTCGCAAACTTAAAAAATATGCTAATTTAATTTATAAAATAAACAATTATAAATAAAAAGTTAAAACAAATAATATCTTAACCAATATACTCATGTTAATCAAAAGTGGTGGGTTCACCAGGCTTGGCATGGGATGATAGATTCAATATATACCGAATCATTGGAAAAGATGAATGTTGACTAAGTTGAGATGAATGTTGACCAAGTTATGATGGGGCTCTAATATTATTATTTAGAAAATTCCAAACCTTCTTTCATCTTAGAAGATTATTAACATAATTTTTATTTTTACAAAATAACATTTTTTTTAAAAATAGTATATTAAAATATTAAATTGTAATTATAATTATAATATTTTTTAATTTTTATTAAAAAAATTAATTTTTATTTTACAAAATAACATTCTTTTTTAAACTAGTATATTAAAATATTAAATTTTATAGTTACAATCTTTTTAATTTTGTAGATAAATCTATTAAAACAAGTCTAACTAGTAAACTTTTTATTTTGAAAATTTTGAATCTCTAATTTTAAACTGTATCTATTTAAATCATATTTATAAAGTAAAGCCACACTCTTTTTTAAATTATTTTATACGTTTTCAAAATTATAAAACAATAATGTATATTAATAAATATAATTAAAATATTAAATAAAATGTACATTCTTTACAAATTAATAATTTTATTTGCACATTTCACACATTCTTTTATAAGATGAAAAACATTTTCTTTTAGATTGTCCAGTCTATATCCATATTAGATTTCATTTTCAAAATATTGATCACACTATCAACCTTCCTAACCTCTTAACTCAACAAAAGTATGGTGATCTTGGAAAGCTTCTCTTAATGCTTTTCAAGAACAGAAACAAAATTCTAAAGAATCATAAGTAATCACTTATCCTCTTAAGATCTGATAAACCAATTAAATCTTAGTGAACATTAATCATCATCATCATTATAATATCTTTATAATATATAATTTTTATATCTTTAGTTTTAAATTTTACTTATCTAGATGGTATTATGTAAATTGTATTAAACAAAATACACATCATTCTTTATGACGTAAGAACTTTTACTACGTTTTAAAAAAACTTTATCTATTGATTTATTTTTAAATAAAAATATGATTTTAAATGGGCGTGATCCTAACATTTGTCCACATTTACGTAAGTTTCAGCGCACGCACAAATCAAGTCTTTTTTAAAGACAAGAAAGTTAAAGTAGTTTTGTGGTGGGATGATCCCACGGAGAAAAAGTGGAACACGTCTTTGACATCATTGCCATTGAACGTGTTCAACATTCTCTATCATACTTGTGGTCCTAACAATCGACTATGACGTCAGCGACTTCGTGTTCTATCAAATTTGTGGGAAAGCATTAGATTTATATAGTTAGATTTATATTTATTGAAAACTTCCATTTTTTTAATTTAAAATATGTAATGTGTCTGAGATTTGAAGATAGAATAATACGTTTTATCATATTTAAAAATTAAAAATTAAAGATCAAGATTTAATGCTATAACCTTAGCATTTTACTAAATATAAACTATAGCATGACATAAGATGACATTACCTTTAATCTATAATGTAAATTGTATTACCGGAACATAAATATAGGTGGAATATTTAATATAAAAAGTAGAGAGTCTTTTTAATTTATTATTATTTTATAAAACTTATATATTTTAGGATTAAGTTAATAAATGTATAAATTAAAAAGTAATTGTTTTCAGAGGTGTTTTATATTTTAGTTTGGGAGAAATGTAAAAATGTTAATGTAACATAATACATAAAAATAATAATAAATAAAATATTAAAATAATAATAATAATATATTATTATATTAAAATAAAAATATATTAATATATTTTATATGATGATGATTAAGAGGTTACGAAGGTTGGTAGTGTCACAAATATTTTGAAAATGAAATATAAGGTTGGACAATCTAAGAGAAAGTGTTTTTCATCTTCAACCTTCTTAATGTCACAAAGGTGACACACTTTTTCATCTCATAGTTTTTTAGGAATTAACCAAAGCCCAATTTCATTATGCAATGCTGATTTTTTTCTTTACACTAGTGAAAACATATATTAATACTTTTTAATATTTTAATATTAATGTATTAAACCAACATGGATTCATCTTAACCCTGGATCTATCAAGCTCGGAGAGGGATTAAATCTCTAGAAGTGAAAAACCATTTTAGAGTAAAAAACTTGAAGAAAGGTTAAAGGTTTGCACCTCAAAAGATTAGATCCCTCTCGATGCTTGACAAATTGAGAATTAAAATGGATCTATATTAATTAGTTTAAATTAAATATAAAAATTGAGAAAATAAATAAATTTTATATTAAATATATATTTTTTAATTTTAATAATAAAAAAATATAAAATTTATCTAATAATAAATTTATATATTTCTTAAAACATTAAAATAACAATATATAAAATTAATCACATCAAAATAAAACTCTTAAAACATTAAAATAACAATATATAAAATTAATCACATCAAAATAAAACTCTACACCATACATGATAACAATTTTTTTCCATAAAAGAATATTTAATTACAAAGTTAATTTAGTATTTTTGAAAAATTTATGTTAAATATTTTTAATTTCTTTTTTTAAAATAAAATTATATATTAAAAGATTTATACCCCATTTACAATTTTTAAGTGAAATTTAAAATTTCTAAAATTTATTTTTAATTTAATAAATTGATCTTTGAAAATATTGAAAAACAAAATTATAATATTACATTGAATTAATACAAATTCAAAATGAAAATGTGAGTTGGAGGGATTAATAAGTAAAGAACTTTAACACATTTTGGGAAGAAAATTCATCTTCAAGTTTGGTAGAGATTTTGTAGGATAGTTTTCATTATTGACAAGAATTTTGCTCTTGGAACTTTTTGACTAGGGTTTTGATCCATTTTTAAACTGATCTAGATCTTCTAAAAAAAATTGAGTGAATAAAAAATGTAATTTTATTTTTCCAACCAAAAAAAAAAGCTTAGCTAAACAGTGGAATTTGTCTACATATTAAGTCACTTTATATATTTTATGTTCATGATCTTCAATGAACATAGTAGATTTACCATATACTTCTTTATAACAACATAAAACAATGGACATTTTCTTTGTAAGCAAGGAGATTCATTGCATATTTTGTGCAATGTTGAATTTGTCTAATTCCTCATAGTTTTCAAGTGGATAAGATGTGAACAAAAGAGGCTCTAAAAGTACGCAAACACTTATTAGACAAACAATTATTGCATAAAGTTGAAGTAGCATACTCTGCAGCGCTCGTCGATCTACCATAAAGCATGTCTAGAATGTTCCCAATATAAAATGGGATTCTTCTGAGTTCTGGAACATAATTTGGTAGGATATGAATTGGCTGCAAATTCATATCGAGAACTTCAGTTCTTCTGAGTTGCCATGTAGGTTTCCATAATTGGGCATATACTTCCCAATCTTCATTGTCTGGAATATTCCTTATTTGTTCACCTCCATTTTTTCATTCAGTAACAATGACCAGACAATGGGTTTCTACATTTGATCTTGCTTGTTTTGTAACCAAGTTCGCTTGTCCTCGCTCGCTTGCACATGCTCGCTTGAAGGTTTTCTCTACTAAGAAAATCAAGGATAGAATTTTCAGAGCCTTTGAAATGTTCAATATCAAAATAAAAATTTGAAAATAGATTATCCTAGATTGAATCTAGGATAATAGAGCTCAGAACTCCCAACTACATTTTATCCTAGAATGAATCTTTAGCTCCTTGATTTGTTGATCAAACCTCTAGTTACTCTTCATTTGCTGGATTTCTTAAATGTTTTTCTCTTTCTCTATAAGATTCTGAGACATTTGAACCATTGTGGACAACTTAGGGACTGATACAAATGGGAGTACAATTTTTCTCCTTGCTATTGTAATAAAATATCCAAATTTTCCATTGATCCGGATTTTATGAGCAGAACGAAATGAATACAGATTATTAATAGGTGCTTAACACGAAAATAACAGAGATACAGTAAAACTGGTTTTCTATTAAATAACGAAATAAGCTGAAAC
>JASDQU010739118.1:264659-276814 GCA_032191745.1 Picea mariana
GGACTCCAGCAATCAAGCGCCCAACGTCAATGAGGATACAGACCAATCTCCAGACGTGGCTTTTCGGTACCTCTCTCTCATTTTCGAGCTCCGACAACTCATGGAAGACCACGCATTCTGCCTGGCTAGGATGGACCATCATCTGGACATGCTTTTCACAGCATATTCCAAAATCACTCCGAAGAGACAATGTCCGACGTGCGCACAGGCGTACTCGCTCCCGGCACGCTGACATCAGAGGAAGCATGAAGCCCCTGGTTAGGAATACTTCTACTATCTAGTTCAGTTTAGAAAGTTTGGTCACTCTTGTTTTGTTATGGTTTTTGTTTTAAAACTTTATAGTTCAATAGCCCTGGTTTCCCTCGGGCAGGGCACCCCTATGTATAACTTGACAGAAGGACTGCACCTGGCACAGACTGCCCAACTGCCCTGGTTTCCTGTTCAGGCAGGGCAGTTGGCAGCTAAGATGATCACTGTATTCTCTTTTTTGGTAATACAATAGACACTACCCCTTTTTATTTAAAAAAAAACAACAACAAAAAAAACATTTTAAATCCCACAATTTTAAATTGTGCTTCTTAAAAACACCTATCATTCAAGAAAACCAATTTCAAAGGAATTGAGTCTAAATATAACTTCATTTATAGCCTTATTTATTCTTTATAAAATGAAGGATACAATTTTTAATAATTACATTTTTTATAACCAAACTTTTCATGAATATAAATATTTTATATAAAATAAAAAAAAACCCAAAAAATCTATATTTTTAAATTGCTATTAAATTTTATATTGAGAATATATCCATAAACTACATGATAAAAAATTGACATATTAATTTTAATATCAAATTAACTTATATTAAAATTAGAATTTTAATTTAATTTATTAAAAGTTCAATATCTATATTAGAGTTTTAATTTATTAAATTATATATTTAAATCTTAATTTAAACTATATATTTAAACCTTAATTTAAATTAATTAAATTTAAATTATATATTTAACTCTTAATTTAAATTAAATATTAACTAATTAAAAATTAATTTAAATAAATATATTTAAATTTTAATTTAATGAATCTTTAATTTAAAGTATATATTTAAACCATAATTTTCAATTAAGCATATGAGAGTCTGAAATTTAAATGCTTTAAGCATATCAATTTTAAGCATATCAATTTTAAAGAAAAAATAAATTCTGAGGAGGTTGTAACTTTTGCGTTTTGGCATAGTTTGATGGTATTGAAGGAAGATTTCTGTGACATAGTTTTTTCACAAGTAGAAAATTTTGTGGCTTCCGTGAAATCTTTTTAATTGTTATAATTGTAGTTTCAAGATAGTATTTTGGCTATGGATATAATGCCACTTCCAAAACATAGAAACAATCAGAGTGTAAGAGATATCGATACAATTCATAAGAGCAGGCACACTATTATGATGATCCTATCTGAAAAGACTCCTATATTATCTAAAAAAATATAATGTTTTCTTGAAAAAAGGAAATGAAACTATAATAGATAAAATGATAGAGATAATAGTAAATGAAAAATTTATTAAGAATCAAACTTTGGCAAACTGGTAGTAGTTAGATTGGAAAGATATTTTTACAGGAGACAAAGAAATTAATATTAAAAATTAGTTTCCTGATCAACCTCTTGTGTCTTTTCTTGATGCACAATAATTGTATTAGCAATCAAAAATTGTGTCCTCTCTCCTCTCATTATATGTAATAGCATCTCATTATATGTAATAGCATGTACAGATATTAATCTCCTCACTACTGATATGTTATATTTGTTCCCACTTCCCTTCTATCAGCTCATGAAAATCTAGGCAGAATTTATTTTTTAGTTATTAATCTCCTCAATACTGGTATGCTATATTTATTCCCACTTCCCTTCAACTCATGGAAATCTCCATGGAATTTATTTTTTTCCACGCCTTTGAAAAGTTACTTCACTTGGACACAGTCTACATTGGCTAATCCACTCCTCTCCCGGGCTCTCCTGGCATAGGGAAAGGGCAGATACTTTACATTAAATGTTTCATGGACATGACGTTAGAATTGATGACACTCTCAATAGAATTTATGAAACCGCCGATTGGTAGAAGATTAACCTAATCCACTCCTCTCCCCTCGCTGTCTTTTCATATGGCTTTAAATTTATGGCACTGGTAGATACACATGGTCTTAACAATTTATGAAACAACCTATTATTAATTAAATAAATAAATGTTAAATGGTTTCTCTCTATCATTTTCAGAAAGGCCTTTTTCAAAAAGGGCTGATACTTAAAGTAAAAATTTATGAAACAACCCATTGGCAAAAAAAGTTAAAAATTAAATCTTAAATGTATGTGGTCTACTTTTCAAATTTATGTAACTAGTGGATACACATGGCCTTAAAAATTTATGAAACCACCTACTGTTTAAAAGAAAAAATGTTAAATCTTTATGAAATTGTTCATTGGTAAAAAAATAAAAATTAAATTTTAAATGGTTGTTTTAATCCAGCATCACTCTAAAATAAAAATGTAAATGTTAAAATTAAATTAATCTTCTCTCGATTTACTAAATTATAGTTCTTGACAATTGATAAGTTGATCTAGTAATTTCTTAATCATGTTATGTAAAAGTGGAAAAATAAACATGATTAACTCACTATTTGGTAAGGAATTACCTTTAAAACAAAATCATGTAAATTTAACCAAATAAATATGAATGGTTTGATAAATTATTTAAAAAATTATATTATTTATAGAAATATTATACATACATAACTTAGTGTCTTAACATATAACCTATTATATATATTTAAATTTTTTCTTTCTCTAAATAATATTATAATATTATTTGGAGAAAGATAGAGCAAATAAAAAATAATTTTATAACCTATAATCTTAAAATTAAAGGAAATAGGCCCTATCCCATCCTCCTCTTAAAAACAAGAGCATGGCTATGACTAGATACCTAATGTATAAGAACAAGTTAAACAAAGTGGAAGACAAGAGGCTACCTAAAATTGCTTCAAAATCAAGTGATAACCACTATTGACTCAAGCGAGGATTTCATAAAGAGACCTGGTCTTGGCTAAACTATTGGGAAATCATGGAAGAAACCATTTTGCAGAAAAAAGATACTAGTAAAAAAAAAGTCAAATCAAAATTTAAAGAGAAAATGTGGTGTGATAAAGAGTTAGAGGAGACAAAAAAATTAAGGTATAATAAAGATGTAATCAACCATAATCTAGAAGATCAAAATTATCTATCTGTTTTGCCAAGTGTAAAGAAAAAAATAACCCTTGCTAAGATAAGAACAAATTCTCATGAGCTCCATAGTGAAACTGGGCGTTGGGATGAAAGAGTGTGTCACCTTTGTGACACTAAGAATGTTGAAGATGAAAAGCACTATCTCTTAGATTGTCCATCCTATACCCATATTAGATCTCATTTTCAAAATATTTATCACACTACCAACCTTCCTAACATCTTAACTCAACAAAAGTATGGTGATCTTGGAAAGATTCTCTTAATGGTTTTCTAGCACAGAAACAGAATTCTAAAGAATCACAAGTAATCTCTTACCCTCTTAAAATCAATTAGGTAGATTAATAATCATCATCATCAATAAGATGTTCCATCACTAACTACCTTATATTCATCATCATCAACAAGATGTTCCATCACTAACTGCCTTATATTTTGAAGAAAAAAATGTCTTTCTTCATTAAAAAAAAACACAAAATTTATTAAAAATTTTAATAAAAAATTAAATAAAATATTAAAAAAATATTAAAAATTAAATAAAATTCCTAAAATTATTATATTTAAGATCAAATAAAAAAACTCAAAGAAATAAAACTCTATTAAAAATTAAATAAATTTATTAAAAAAATAATTTTAAGAACATGACCAAAGTCTTTCCTACAGAGAAGTCGCAAGGTTGAAATCAAAACATAACCATATATAAATTAAAATTAAATTAAATCTAAAATTTTAAGAAAATGACCAAAGTCTTTTCGACATAGAAGTCACAAGGTTGAAATAAAAACATAACAATATAAATTAAATCCATTGAAATAAAATTAAAGTTAAGATGTTAAAACAATAAAAAAAATTAAATGAATTGAATTATTCTTTAAAAAAATAATAATAAAATAAACAAATTGAATTACTCTTTGTTTTATCAATTTTTTTACAAACTTTCGCTGCACATACCGGTTAAGATAAATCTAAAGCTATATTTAGTTGTCATTAGTACCATATTCAGTGAGATATACTTCAAACGTTTTATTAAATGAATGTTTTTCCCCAAAAAAAAATTGAAATATTTGTTTTAAATTTGGTAGGAAATTGTTAAGTCCGCGGATTTATGATTATTTCTATATAAGTATTTTAGGGTTTTTTAGTAAGCTATTTCTGGATTCAAAACTAAAATTTTAAAAAATATTAATTTCCTGCAAAATTTCTTATGTAATCAAATTCTAAACCAAAAAAGTATTCTAAAGTTTTTCAGCAAGCTATATCTGGATTCAAAACTAAAATTTTGAAAAATAGTAATTTATGTGATCAAATTCCAAGAAAAAAACACTAAAATTTTAAAAAATAGTAATTTACTGCAGATTTTTATGTGGTAAAATTCCAGGCAAAAAAACGTTTGGTAGAATAGTCGAACTATTTTTTAGTGAACGTAATGCTACCGGACCTGAATTTTTCGTTCCGGTGAATTAGAAAATATAGATCTACTCTAGTATACTAGAAATTAATTTTTCATTTACCTGAACCTGAGCTTTAAAAATGACAAGATAGATTAAAACAAGGGGCAGCGCATTTAACAAAAATCCATTATTGGCTTCTTCAAATGCAATAATGGAATAAAACGCACCAGCGGAATAAAGATAACACATATATTCTTGCCAACGGAAATTTTCGTCATGTCGGCTCTAGCATAAGACGCAGAGCAAAAGATTTAGTCGATTACTACTTGCCTGGAACCTGAAATCAATGTCGGCATAACGAGCAGATACCGATAACAAGGTGTAGGCAAGCCATCCTTGCCTAAATATATAGCTCCGCCTCTGCAAGCAAGCGTACAGATGAAGGGATACCCGATCGCTGCTCCGTCCACGAGGCTATATTTCGGAACACAGACTGAGGACAAATCCCATTTCATATTTATAGCACAAGCTGGCTCACGAAATGCTCGGGAACCGGGAAAAGGGAATTCGTATTTGCAGGAGAAATATGGTTTTTTTTAGGTCGTTTCAAGAGCGGAATAAATGGAACAGAATCAGCGTGTTGAATGAATAAAGTAAAAGGAGTGTGGGCCGCAATGAACGTTTTAACTTACAGGCTTTAAATCCAATCACTCACCAATCCAAATCGACAGTCTACGTGCATTCTATTCCGTGAGCGGTCTATTTGGTCTGACAAGTGGGAAAWYGTCACAGAGCTCTCACAAATAATATTCGGCATAGTTTACAACGATAACGTAAACTATACTGTCCTTCGGAATGTCAGTATGGGACCGAAGAGAGGTGACAGGTTTGATTCTCAGTCTTAATCCAATTCCTGCATGGCATGTCCCATTTCAATCGAAGCTTTCATTCCAGTAAAAAATCGGAGAAGAGTTCACGGACAAAGGGCCTGAATATGCCTTCTTTCTTTTTATAAAGCTGTCAGTCTATCCATTCAGCTTTAAATCCTTGAACGAAACTTATTCTTTCTGGCGGAGACCACAACTTTAAAGCAATTCCTCCGATCCTTACGCTTCCATTTATAAATTTAGAATAGACGGATCGTAAAAAAGAAAGCTCTGATCGAGTTGATAAAAGCATCGAAAGCAGGATTACCTACGACAACGAAAATTTAACATATAACGGAGTCGTCTATAGCCTTATCGCAAAATAAGAACAGTTGAATATTACGTGTGACTTATTACCTTTTCCATGTCCACGTGTTTCTGTAACTACGACATGAAATTAGGCCCATGTCGAGGACACACTTTGGTGATGTATGGGACAAGACGATGCTTATTAATACCAGATGGGACAAGATGATGTTTTGAGGAATACCAGATACGACATGTTTAGTAATTTATTTATAACATTAGCACAGATTTTTTTCGTGTGTTTTTTTTTCTAATAAGAAATTAACTATAGGGAAACCTATCAGGATACTTTTATCCACATAGTGAATGATATGAGAGTGATAAAGTTAAAGTCTCATTGATCTAAACTAATCCTTTCATGTGCTGGATACTTTTATCCACATAGTGAATGATATGAGAGTGATAAAGTTAAGGTCTCATTGATCTAAACTAATCCTTTCATGTGCTTGATTGAATTTATAATAGCATATGCACATCTTATGTAGATGGTCAAGTCTCATAGAAATCAGATATCAAATACATAAACTAACTAATAATAATAATAATAATCTATGTTTAAGGTCATGGCCAAGCGAGCACATCAAATTGGTGTATGAGACTGGTAAAGTCTACGAAGGTATACATACCCTACCCCCCTCTGGATTTGAACCTGTGACCTCTTAAGAGGAAACACANCTACATAAACTAACTAATAATAATAATAATAATCTATGTTTAAGGTCATGGCCAAGCGAGCACATCAAATTGGTGTATGAGACTGGTAAAGTCTACGAAGGTATACATACCCTACCCCCCTCTGGATTTGAACCTGTGACCTCTTAAGAGGAAACACATGTTCTTAACCATTAGACCCACTCAGACTATCCATTACTAACAATATGGTTTAATATAGAATTGTAATAAATACATAAACATTAAAATTATGGTTATTCAAAAAAAAATAATTATAAATTTAAAGTATACAAAATTTAAATTATAGATTTAAAGAAATTAAAATTAAAAAACACATATGTTAAAAATAGATAGGTTTAAATTATAGATTAAAAAAAAAAAAAATTATAAAAAAAATTATTTATGATAAAAATTAAAATTTCACATTTACAAATTTAAAATGTATTAAATTTTTTAAAATTTAAATTTATGTCACAATCATTATTCTTACAGATTTATACCTATTGGAAATGAGTATATTAAATAGGTTTTTGATTATTAATATGTTTTTTTATGGACATAATTAAATATGAATTAAATATTCTTAATAGTCACACTAAACACTAAATGAAAGATTATAATTTCAACTTAACATTTATAAATGCATACTTTTCTGTGTTTACTTTTTTTTCATTTACTTAATATGATTAAAAAGTTACTTTGATGCTCATTACTACTTTTAGGTAATTAACAATAATTTAGGTGATTAAAAATAATTTGATTTGATTGTGATGAAGGTAGTAATGGAGTATGACCGACTCCCATTTTAGTAGTGAAATGGGTGTGAAGGGATAATGTTTAGGTTGTGGTATGCACAGTCATCTAATGGCTGGTTCACTTCCTCTTCCCACGAGGTTCACTTGCTCTTCCCACGACTCTGTTAGATACTGCGCGTGTCTGTTAAGGGTTTTTTTTATCTGATTGAAATAACGATGTATTAAGATGATCTTCTATTTTCAATCATTAATACTAACATGCAGTTTCATCATTAAAAAACTTCAAAACTTAACAAAGAGCAATTTATTCGCATCAATCCATCCATTACAGTGGGCATTTAACATAGCGCGTAGACATTACCAAAGCGTGAGGATACACTCGGACCAGGACCTAAGAGTGCATTCTCATTGCACATGGACAGAAGAGTGCATTCTCATTGTTGAAGGCACATATACCTCCTAACCTCCTCAGTTGTAACCTCTATCCAATGGTTTGGTTTCACTCTGCCTACTGTATATCTAAATGCTACATATGCCTAACATTCTATATATCCAGATGCTATATATTCCTGACATTCTATAACATATGGATTCAATCTGACATTCTATATATCCAGATGCTATATATTCCTGACATTCTACAACATATGGATTCAATCCGTGTGAATACATGTGATGCTGATAAAAATTTGGATCCCATCTCAATAATCAATCTCAATGTTTAGGGAAAGTTGGTTGCCATTCAGAGTAAGGAGAGGAGGGTATATATTTATTAAAATCATCTATGTCTTTTAAATTGATTGAGAGAAAGTGGGATGCCTATATATTTTCATAAACTAGTTCTTCAAAACTATGCTTGGAGGTTCAAAATTTAATATATATCCACTGTTTTCTTTGATTCAATTCGAAATAAGAATTGTGTGTGATCAATTCATGCTCAACCAACAGGTTATTTATTAGGTTATTGATTAAGCCAACGCGGTTATTTATTAGGTTATTGATTAAGCCAGCGCTCTCCCTGTTAGCGCAATGCTTGGAGGTTCAAAATTTAATATATATCCACTGTTTTCTTTAATTCAATTCGAAATGAGTGGGATCAATTCATGCTCAACCAACAGGTTATTGATTAAGCCAACGTTCTCCTGTTAGCGCAACCGATCTTAGAGCTTGAACATGCTATACTATTAGATACAACTCTTCCATTGGATATGTAGATCTGATTTCCCATTTCATATTAATAGCTGCAATCACCATAAATGGTGGATCTGGATACCTTTTAACTTGCACAACTCCTATAAATAGGTGAGGGAAATGGTATCTATATTCAAGGTCCCACTCTCCGACTCAATAATATTGGTATCAACGTAGAATTTTCCATGTTTTTGGGATCTCTCCCCATTGACGCATTCACTTCTTGCTCATCAATGCACATTTAAAAATATTTTGTGATGGAATTTAATTTTTCGGTTTAAAAAACAAAGATGAGGATTAAAATCTGGTAACATAGAAATGTTCTTCCATGTCATTTTGGAAAAGTCAGTCTCATAAAAATTTAGTGGTTGATTGTTTACTTCATATATATTAACCAAAAGTATGTCAGTGTCATAAAAATTTAGTGGTTGATTGTTTATTTCATATATATTAATCAAAAGTATGAATTCATTTTTCTGTCCCATTTTAAAAAAATATTTAGAAATCTTAGAGATGATCTAGAGGCCATTGTAGCTGTTTTTGGGTTTGACTCTTGCAGTAGTTTTTGGGTTCTACTCTTGCAATAGTTGTTTAATAATATTGAATATCCATTTGGTTCACTATTAACATTCCATATGGTTGATCAAAAGAGATTTCTCTCTCAAACTTTAATCTTATAAGAAAAACTCTAATTTTACATAATCCTAAAAAATAACAATAAGGAGGATATCAAATAACTGTAACATGTTTGATTGCTATAATACTTGCAACAACTACTTTATAAAAGTGGTTGATATAAGATTATCAGCCTGCAAAGTGGAAGAATAATTAAGAAACAAATATTATTATTAGTGAGTTATTATTAATAATTATAATAATAAATAATACATTATTTACTAGCAGAGCCACATAATTGTTACTGATAAATGCCTATTTTATTTTCGAATATTAATTATGGTTTTGTTTTTTTGTTAGAATTAAAATTTGTAAGTGAAATATGCCTATCTACTTATTTCATTTTCAAACTTTAACTAATTTTTTTTTTTCTAAAATTAAGATTTATAAGTAAAATATACAATATAACATGATACATTTAATATACTTAATTCATATTCAAGAGTTATTTTAAATATATATACTAATTCAAAAATTTGTAAAAAAAAAACTAAAGGAGAGACTAAGTTTATATATTGAAAAGATAATTAACACAACCATAACCAACAATTGCTCCAGCCAAAGATAGACTTCTCCACTACGATTATTGCAATATCACAAATAGTCAATAAAAAGTAAACAAACAAATGCAAGACATTAAATATATTCTTGATGAGAATTTGTTATGCTCAAAATATGTATGCAGTCCACAAAACATTGTATACGCAACCATCTTGACCAAATGTTTATAAATACTTTGTGAGCAACAATAAACTTACACGGCCATAATCGATTAATTGAATAACTCAATGTAGACCATGCCTTAAGAAAACAATGGTTGTTATAAAGTGTCTTGATGCTTCAAGTGAACAATGGTTGTTAAAGTGTCTTGGACTATTATCAAATTTATCTCACACATATTTTGAATACAAGTACTGTAATGAAATCCAGTAAGAAATATGGGTTCATATTACAATTCAAAGTAAGTATGCTACGAATAAAATAAATAATGTTGCAACAAATCGGTAGATTCAGGACTAATGTTGCAACAAATCGATAGATTTAGGACTCATTTATATTAGTAAATACATACATCATAATCTAGAAAAAAAATTGGTTATATGTCTGCAAAAAAGATAGGCTGGACTTGTTAGACAATAACATTTGGATGTCATGTTGAAAAATCACTCAATCCTAGTAGCTTTACGTCACTCATTTTGAGGGACATGTCTTATTTTGGAGTAAATACATACATCATAATCTAGAAAAAAAATTGGTTATATGTCTGCAAAAAAGATAGGCTGGACTTGTTAGACAATAACATTTGGATGTCATGTTGAAAAATCACTCAATCCTAGTAGCTTTACGTCACTCATTTTGAGGGACATGTATTATTTTGGTTAAAAGTGAGTTGATCCTTAACCACTTTAAAACCAAAACTATATCCATAAGTAACATCTCTACATACTTATTGGCCCAAATCTTGGAAACGTCATGGTTCACAACTATAATCAGTTCTCAAATAATCATATAATCATATTGTATTTCACTTTGAAAGCTTGTCGATAATGGGAAAAAGAAAACCCGATGGGCCATTTCATAATGTAATCAGAAAGAAAAAACATAAAACCCTATGGTTAAAACCTAAATACCTAAAATCTTAAAACCCAATGCTTAAAACATAAACACCTGAAAACTTAATACCGGATGCTTAAAGAATATATATGACACTAAAAAATTAAAACAAAAATTCTGAAACCTGTGTGTAAAATTAAGCCGGAGAAAGTCCCATATGATATGAATCTAACTACACATGCAATTTAAACGTTCATGAAATTTAAATCCATATATTTAATGGAATATAAAAGAAAATACAGAAAAAAAAAATCGCTGCTAACCTATTTGTTGATGTTGCGGCTTTGTCGATGTTGTGCCGTTAAGATTGTTTCCTCCTCTCCTCTCTGCTCCTGCTTTAATGTTGAACTGCAATCTAGATCTGCAACTATATAGAAAAGAAATGATTGGTCAATGTTTTTTTATTTACATAAATTTGAGGTTGCATAATATGGTAGGGAGATAAAAACAATGAGATACCCGAGGGAAGAAACCAACAGAGGGTATCAAAAAGTAGAATAGATAGAAAGGAGGTACTCCACGCAGTCCATTAAATGTTGGTTTACAAGCATTTAAGGTGAAGCGTGTAAATGTGAAACTCTAAAGGTGAAGCACTCTAGCATTTTGTTTACTAATGTTTAAGGTGAAGCACTTCAGTCATTGTGAAGTTCCACTTGTCTTACCAAATGTATAACTAATATATAAGGTGAAGTGTTGCTTTAACTCACAAAGCTTCACTTACCTCAATAATAAAAGGCAGTAAAAAACTTCAACCTAAACCTTTAACGTGGCAATGAAAATCCTAGTTAATTATTTAATTGTAGTAATTATAAAGTTTTATAATAAGTTTTTTAATATGATTAGGTAAATGTGAAAAGTAAAAAGGTTATAAACACTAAATATCATTCATTGATTGAGGAAGATCCATGAGATTAAAATTTAAGATTAAAAGATCATTAATTGTGCCCATTTCCAATATCTCTATAAACAATACTTTATTAATAATAATAAAATATTACATTATTTATATTAATAATAATAATACTTTATTTATAATTAAAATAATAATACATTATTTATAATAATAATAATACTTTATTATTATTAATAATAATCAAAATAATTTATTAATAATAAAATATTAATAAATATACAAATATAATAATAATATAATATTATTATTAGAAATATTAAAATATTTTATTAATTAACGTATTTAAATGTCGTTAAAGATAGATTAATAAAATATTGAAATATTTTATTTATTAATATATTTAAATCTTATTAAAAAAAATTTAATAAAATTTTAATACAGTAATAACATAATATATTAATAACATATTGTTAATTAATATATATATATATATATATATATAATA
>JASDQU010739118.1:277207-287873 GCA_032191745.1 Picea mariana
ATAAATATATTGCAACATTAATAATAAATATTCTTTATATATGTATATAAATATTGTTAAAAATATATATAATTAAAATATAAATAAACTAAAAATAATAATATATTAATAATATAATGTTCATTATTAAAATAATGTATTAATGATAATGATGATAATCGAATTGGTTTATCAAATCTTAAAAAAATATATACATTAATAAATAATACTCTATTAATATTTTATAAATGTAATAATATAATAATACTTTATTAGTAATATATTAAAATATTATTTATTAAAATATTATTTATATATTTATAAAAATTACATTACGAAAATATTAATACACTAATAAAGTAATGTATTAAGAATAGATTGTTAATTAATACATTAATGTGTTTATAAATAATAAAGTATATATACAATAATAAATAAAACATTAATAATAAAAAAAACATTAAAATATTAAAGTAAAACATTAATAATGTTTTATAGTAAAACATTAATAAAATATTAATACATAAATAAAAAAAATTATAGAAAACATATTTGAAATATTTCAATTTTTCAAAAATAAAATAAATTATTATTATTCAATTACATTAAAGTTTTAAACCATTAGTAAACTATTTATACAATAATAAAGTAATACAATGATAAAATAATCATATATTAATAAAATAATGATACATAGATATTGTAATAATACATATACACATTAATACATTATAATAATGTTTTACCTAATTATTATAATGTCAAAATAAATTATAATTAATATATTAATATATTAATAATTAATACAATTATGTATTAATCAAATATTTATAGATTATTAAATAATACATTAATAAACTATAAAGTATTAATAAAGTAAAAAATTAAAAATATATTATTAAAGTCATAATGTTAGAAAATGCACGTTACAATGCCATTTTGGAAAATATTCATCATAATGTGACGTTGAGTAATAATTGTGAGATGGTTAGAATAAATTATAAATATATTAAAATTAATATATTAATACATTATATATTAAAATTAATATATTAATACATTATATATTAAAAGTAATATATTAGTAAGTATTTATACATTATTAAATAATACATTAATAAAGTATAAAGTATTAATAAAGTAAAAACTTAAAAATGTATTATTAAAGTCATATTGTGACGTTGGAAAATGCACGTCACAATGCCACAATGGGAAATTATCGTCATAATGTGACGTTGAGAAATAATTGTTGGATGGAGACATTGGGAAATGATCATCACATTGGGGAAGTGGGAAAAGTTCATCAGAATGTGACTTTGGGCAATGTTATTCACAATTTGATATTGGGAAATAAGGTTCATCATAATGCAATGTTGTGAAAATGTTATCACATTTCGACATCAAGAAATATTTGTCACAATGTGACGTTGAGAAATGTTGTTAGAAGGAGACATTGTGAAATGTTTGTGATATTGCCAAAGTGGGAAAAGTTCGACACAATCTGACTTTGGGTGATGTTCGTCACATTGTGATAGTGAGAAATGTTCATCACAATGCGATGTTGGGAAATGGTCATCATAATGTGATGACGAAAAACACATGAACCATTATACAATCACATTTTTCATAAGCAATGTAGGGAAATGATCATCAAAATGCGATGTCGAGAAACTTTCGTCTCATTGTGTCAAAGGGAAATGTTCAACACGTCGCCACCTTAAAAAATGTTACTGACAATGTAATGTATGGAATCTAGATTTACTTTCTAGACAATGATTTATACATATCCTAACGACATTGATAATACACACACACACATATATATAATTTGTACATTGTGGTGTCAATAAAATCCTTATATTTGGGGATACATTTTGCATTTTATTTTTAAATATTATTTATAATTGTGTTGCATTATTAATGCCACATGTTGATCATCTAATTTATAAATTACGCCATCATAAAATCTATGAATTTTTTGCATCCATATATACATAATATATTATGGTGTGGGTAAGATCATAGTATTGAGATTTTATCCCTTAATACATTGTGCATTTTCTTTCTATATATCACTGGCACATGTGGATCAGATAACTTATAAATTGCACCATCATAAAATCTATGACTTTCTTGCATCCATCACATTCTAGGTGTGTTGCATTGTTAATGTTCATGAAACTTTAAATATTTGTTTTGAGTAAAAAAATGGTGTTTCCTTGTATAAGAGTAGAAAATAAATTCACATATATATATATAAGAAACAAAAGAAAAAAAAATGATAGCAATGCATGAAAGAAGAATTGTCAAATAAGTATACAAATTATAATTAATCTACTATTGAATTTACTAAAGTGCATGTTTAAAAAAAAGAAGTAAACAATTTTTTTTATCCAAAAGGTCATATGATATTTTCATATTTCATAAATTGATCTTAAACAAGCATCTTAATGAAAGTTAAGAAATATAATAAGAAAATCTATTTTCAAATTTAAGAAAATATTTGTTCAAAATTTTGAAAATTGTATTTATTACAATTTTACTCAAAAACTATATAAAGACTATATCGTTCCATGATACATGCAAGGTGATTTTACATCAGCACCAATTATTTCACAAATATGTTGTAGTTGCAACATTGAATTCTTCAGTGTTAATGAAAAATGAAGTGTATTGTCAAATATGTGACACTTTGTATCAGTTCTTGGAAATATGATTTTTTTTAAAAGAGTTTAAAGTATTCTTCATGTTTGGATATTTGATATAGAGCCCAACTAAATATTGAAAGTTCTTTGTTGTCCATAACCCTGGTTGAGAAAAACACAACAATAATTAGAAGTATAATGTATAATAAAAACAACAACAAGTTTTATCAGTTTCAATGTAGATTTTAATTAGGTGGATGGGCTCTTCACCTATCGAAAGTACAAACATAGGAAGTAGGAGAAATAATGTATAACTAATAGGCATAAATGAAATAATAATTTTGTTTCAAAAATAATGTGATAATTCAAAAGTAATAAAGATACTTAGTTGAATGGAATGACATACATAAATATATGAAGAGTGAAAAAGGAAATCATTGGTGTAGATATTGAAAAAAATATCTGACATTCCAACACAATGACAATAATTATAGAAGATGTATCCTTATTAACGATATCACATAATCAAATAATAATAGTAATAATAATAATATGGTTCTCTTTAACGTAATGTAATATTGTGAAAGTGAAAAGTAAAAATTAAAAAACTTTATGTTAAGGAGTATGTAAAGTATGGAATGTAGCAACAATAATATTGTAGAGAACAATATAAAAATAACCAATGCAAATGATTCCATAACATAGAAGGAAATGGATAAAATATATAGATTCACAAACATTGCATAAAACAATATTTATGTCTAAACTTCAAAAAATGAAGTTTCCAAATGTAAAAAAATATTTAAATCCTATAAAATTGCCACAATCTTATTCTAATATGCAACCATATTAATGGAATCGACAACACAAATTAAGATCAAGTTTACCATGACCATTTTGTCTATGAAGCCAATATTTTCTCAAATTTCTCTCCGCTTCCCTATCACAAACATGCATATATGTGTGTAGAATTTCCTTTAATGTAGAGAAGAACTGCAAATATGGATCAAATAAGTCGAAAGGTTCATCATGTAGGTTGGTGAACATAGATTGAATGCCATGAAAAAAATCTTCTTTTTGCATTATTTCATGCAAAGCAGAACCAAACTTTAAAGCATCTGAGTTGTCCATACTTGTAAGATAGGAAAAACAAAAATAAATAAAGTATGAGCCGAAATATAAATAGAATGTGTGTATGAAAATAAAAAAATTCGTTTCGTTAGTTATAAAAAAGTTTAGCATGAAATATTACATGTAGGACAGTGCAAGTATGCATTTGAGGGACATCTTAACATTTATTTCCTTGCAATAAGTTATGCATAATAATATGATTGTTGAAATGTTATTGGTTAGTAGTAAATGAATGTAAAAATATAAATAATTATATCCTTTTGTTATAGACATAGTAAAAAGAAACTACTAAAGGTATTAAACATATAAAAAAAATAGAGAAGAAAAGATTAATAAAATAATAGTAATTATGAATGACAAAAAAAACAACAAGACATACACATTTTATGAAGAGATAAAGTACTTACATGGGATGCTACAATGATAAGGAGTGTAATCGTTGCTATTCTTTCTTCCTAATAGTAACATAAGCACTATTTTTCATCTTGGCATAATGTTGAAAAGAAAAAGGTGGAGATATGCGTAAACGATCTATTGATTTCACTCTTGATATGGATGTGAAGGTCAACCTTTGACACTCTTTCTTGCCTATATCAATAGTAGCTCAATCTAAAGTCAACCCTTGTGATTTTTGTATAGTAAGGGCCCATTCCATCTTTAGAGAAATTTGTTTCCGATTTCCTCTTGTAATAGGTGTGATGAGAACAATATTCAAATTGTTTCTGTCGAAAGAAACACCAATGTACTTATAAAAAAGAACAATAGTGAACATTGAAAGTTGGGGTGGATTTGTACCAGGGCTATAGTATTGTTGAATGTAACCAAGTGCACCATTAACTAAGCTAGCTTCAACCCACAACTTAGGTGTCAACATTACACATTGACGAGGTCATAGAAAAACCTCATGTTCCAGTTAATTATCATCAACACCAACAATTTGAACCCATCTTGTATGCTCAGCTACAAATCGTGTAATTGGAGTATTTAATGATTTTCACATTTGCCTATTATTCAAGGTGACCAAATTATTTGTTGGGAACAAGTGAATTGTTGAATGAAATAAAATCCTTTCCACTCGAGGAAAAATCATATCAACCTGTGACATAAGAAGATCCCAATCATCAATAATGGGTTCAACATTTCTTATGTTATTCAAGACTTATCAAAAAACAACCTGCCTTGGATGATTTCCTTACTGTCGAAATATTGTATCCAAAGTAACAACAATGTTGAAGTTTTTCCATAAAACTTTCCCTGTCGTATTACCTGCATACAAAGGCTTATCTTTGACAAGAGGTAGTTTCCCAAGGTTACCCACGAGAATGATGGATCTACCACCAAAAGGAGATTTTTTTTTATCGAGAAATGCTTCTCATAATCGAGAATCTATATGTATGAATAATCTTGGTCTTAGAAAGCTCATTTCATCAATCAAAATATATTGCATATGCCTAATTTATTCTTGAAATATTGCAAGAGATTCTCCTTGTAGTGGTCTGATATATTTGATAGGAATTTTTAGAGCAAAGTGTATTGTTTTCACATGTATATTAAAAGAAACTATTCCTGTCATAGCCCTTAAAAGCAACAAACTATGGCCATTAGCTACTGAAGCAGAAAGATCATGAGAAATACAATTAATAAGAAAAGACTTCCCAGTCCCAATAGTTCCTTATATAATCATGTGAAGAGGTTCACGAAGTTCATATTCAACTGAGTTTCATAATATGATCTCAAAGGCAATTCATTGTTTCTCTGACAAGGATGTTGGTGAAGGTATTGTGGAAAGAGAATTTTCAACAAGGACACCCCTAGATTTGGAAATTTTTATAAAATCTATAACTTCTTCAGCAACATCATTTTAAACCATCGATTTCTCCCAATTAAAGAACATATCAAATTCCCTTTGACCAAGAGTTTGAAGGTAAGAAATAGTGATATGGTTTGGAGGTATCAAGTGAGACAAAACATGCCATTCTTCAAAATCATCTTCAGCAATGGTTTATTGTTCATGAGAATCTTCATCTTCTTCAGTAGTATCAAAAGGTATATGGGAACGATCAACATGCCATGCTCGATATCGAAAATTTTGCCAATTTTCAATCATTGTTTCACTAGAGAGGCCAATATCAATGGGAATATTATGAAATGGTTTGTACAAACGTAACTCATTCCAACAGAAAGTCTCAAATTCATGAGAAGCCTCACTGGGAATAGAATAAAAGCGTGGCCAAACTCGAACAATGGCATGAACATCTCTATGTTTCCATGGTTATTTTTTACATTTTCCATCAAAGGTCCAAGATCTTGTTGTTTCTATCATAGACAAATGATCAAGAAATGAAGGTCGGTTTTGATATATTTCAAGAAAACTATCTGGAGATGAAAATTGATGGGGATCATTTCATACTTTATTGAAAACCTTTGTACCAACATTTAAGGAAAATAATTTCCTACTACAAACAACAAGAGGTAGTTTCAATAACATATGACAAGTTTCTTGTGTACCAATGTCATGATCAACAAGGGTTTATGCAAGGAACCTTCTGTATCCACACAATACAGGAGCTTTTGATCTGCTTGCATTTGAAATTCTAGTCAATATATCTTGGTAACTTTCTGATCTCATTTCTTCCTTGGAAGCACATTTTGCAACATATTTCAAGATGACATGTCAAGAAACCATAGGCTGACAATCAACATTAGCACGCCACATTGCAAGAAGATCAACATTATGAACATTTAGCCTATAATCATTTCATGAAGGCTTGTAATTCTTTTTCCCTTTCTCATATATGAACAATATTGAATCATCGTGAACCTCCCATGGAGAATTGTATCGATATTTGAGAATAGATCATTTTTTCGCAAACAAAAATCTATGCTAGACTTTGTATGTCTTTGAACACGATTTAGCAAATGCTAATAATCATATTGATCATTAGAAGAGAGAACTTGTTCACTATTTAATAGGCATGGATCATCATTTAAGCTTCGAGGAACCATTATGTTTTTTCGATGAATATCACGTGGATTCGATGTTGTTACATATTTATCAAAGAATGCCTTTGTAGTGTGCACATTAGAAGGGTTTGACCAATCCAATGTGTCCATGTTTGGTGCACCTTCCAACCACAAGAAACCATGTATGTGGGTTGAACCTATATGTTGCCACTCATACCTAAAAAAAAAGTATATATATATTATATAAAGTTAGTATATATATCTAGAAGAGTACAAGAGGAATGTGAACGTAAACTAAAAAGTAGAAATCCATGAAAACAAACCTGTAACAAATGTCTTTATCTTTAAGATATTTTTTGATGACTTCTTTCTCGAAGATTTGAAATCTTTGATGCATATACATGGAAACAATATGCGAGTACTCGATGGAATTTTCAATTTTTTTACAATGTTCATTTAAATGACGAGAATGTGCATTTTTGGGCATGACATTATGTAAGTCAGGCCACTTTGTGTCAGTTGCACTCAAAGTAAAAAACAATGTTGGAAAATCCAACTGATTAATCAAATCAATGAGTTCAACATGACATTTTTTCCAATAGGCCCTTATACCTCGAAGAGTAGAACAAAAATGAATAAGATACTCATCCAACTTATTGTGAGGTAAATCAATGAGTTGTTGTCGCAAGTCTAGAATTGTTTTAGGTGAGTTATCATGTATATTCTTCTTCAAAAATACTACAACAGTTGCTTGACTACGATGGTGCATAATCATGTTCAATAAGAAATAGAGAAACCTTGAATGGCTTCCAAATCTCTAATAAAATTATCTCAGAAGAAGTAATCCATATTCATGCACTTGAATATTACAAATACGAGGATGGAACCAATCAACCTCATGAGTGGGGAATAATGTGGGGAAATCCATGCCCAATAACCCTTATGTATTATATTCATTGATGGGAGACAAAACAATGATAATCGCTAGTCCAATCGTTCAACAGGTGTGGAATTTGCATTTTGAATGAATGTTCTTATTTCTTCCATTTCTCTCCCTTCATTGGGTATTAGAGCAAGAAAAGATGAAGGATGAGCATGAAAATGATCAGGATCCAACTCTTGAATGTCAACAAAATTAATATATGTTTCTTGAATATCACAATCAACAAATTTAAACCTGCTTGACACATATGTTGTCCTTTCAGGGAGAGAAGCAAGTGAATCCATATGGATTTGAACATCCCTGTAATATTTATCCATTTGAGTTTTGTAACACAATGCATCCAAAACTTGTGATCTCTTTACATAACATTCATAATATTTATATTGTGCACCATGTCTCCTAACAATGAGGATGTCAAGATATTCAACACGTTGTGGAAGGTTTCTTACAATCGTGGAAATATCTTGCGGAAAGCTAATTGTGTGACCACTATATTTATATTTTCCATCACGAGCATGTGTCACTTACGGTATTGGATTAACCCTTGCAATTAACATATCTTCAACTTGGGTAAGAACATTTAGAACATGAGGTTAGTCTCCTAGATACATGTTATTCCAATGAGAGAAACGATGGGAACCTCGCTCATATTTTTACCTTTTTCACATAGGACCTTCAGTCCCTCTCAAAACTTGGATTATAGAATAAGATTTCCGACAAAAATGGGAGATTTTCACAATGGAGAGGATATCAATAGTAGCTCAAATTTTTTTAAGAACTTCAATCATGTTCATATGAAAATGATGGAAATCAGGTTGATTCACTTGATGGACATGAAATCTATACAACATAGCATGTTCAAGACCAATGTGAGAGGACCTACCCAAATTTGGTGCGAGAGGAATTGTTGCATTGCTTCCAACATTTCTTTCCCATGAATTTATGGAGTTCATATCTCTATTTTGATTGCATTGAAAGGTGTCATAGTAAAAAAAATATAAAAACGTTAATTTCCATGGAATGGAGATGATGAAAATTTAAATTATACATTATATTGCGAACATTTACATTATGATGAACATTTACATAAAAAAAGGAATGCAGATGATGAACATTTACATTATATTGCGAATTAGATGGTCGTGGTTGACATGGACCAAGGTTACAAGAAGGCTCCCCTTGACTTTGAACATCTGTTGTTGGAATATATTAGTTGTTGAGTTATACACCTCTATTGGAATGGTTAGCAGACTACAAATAAGGAGAAAATAAAATGTTAATTTACTAATTTTAGTAATATATATAACGGATCTTGTTGCAAAATTGTGAAAAAGATTTATGGCACTCGAATACCTTAGTTTTTCCAAGTGAAATAGTTCTAATTGATTATGTTGGTGGAAGGATATTTGATATAAAATTTGGGAGAGGAGACCCAGATCCAACAACAAAACGTAAAGATTGCAAATTATCAACCAAATTGGCAAGAAAATTATTGTCACTCAGAATTTCAGATGGCCCAATATGTTGAATGTCTTCAAGAACTCTACCATGAAGGTTTTCCAGCCTTCCTTCATGTTTCAATCTAGGAGTTTCATTTGTAGAAGACTGAGGGTTTTCATTTGAATCTAGGTTTTGAACATGATCATCTTTTGGAATATCAGAAGTTGTAACATCCCGCTCTGGCGCACTAAGAAAACTTATTTTTTGAGGACACTTGCTTGCAAGTGATCTGGACTTTTATGATAAGAAAACATTTATCCTTGATTTTGATGCGATATGATAGATGACATGATGTTTCACTACTTTGACATGGACAGGTGCTATTGACTCGGTTTTACTGAGTGTGCAGGGTTTTGACCTTTAGGATGCAGAGGAATCGACAGGACCCCTTGGACTCCAAATCAAGTCAGGGAGTGTGCTTTGGGTTGATTGTCTAGGGTTGATTGTTTACTTTGGTTTTAGTATATTTGATTTGATGATATAATGTGGACATTTTCTGATACGATTGTTGATGATGCAAGCTGACGATAGCTTGCCGAACAGACTCACATATAGAGTAAAGGTGCCACACACACGATTACCAAAGAGGTTGAGAGAGAGGTGTGGACAACAGCCCTGCCACAGCCTACTAGCACTCCGGCCATGGCTTGAACTGTAGGTTAACGATTACCTAGTTCAAGAGGATCCACGATGCCATGAGGGAAGACTGCGACAGTCAATCACGATGATTCTAACGGACGCACAATAAGGCGGGGGCCTTATTCCTTAGAGCCCTTAGTCTCCCACAAGTTCACCTGGCGGAGTGTTAACTCTAGGGGTTATAGATGTCTACCAATTAGTTAAGTTGGCGAGTGGTACCCTTGGAGCACATGGTGCATCTTGAAGGGAATGTCGCGTGAAAGAAACACAAGTTGGTGAGTGGCACCCTTGGAGCACGTGGTGCATCTTGAAGGGCACGTCGCGCAAAAGAAACATAAGTTGGCGAGTGGCACCCTTGGAGCACGTAGTGCATCCTGAAGGGCACATCGCGTTGATGTTGATGAAGGAACAAACTTAGATGGCCCTAAGACATTTAACACATTAATAAATTCTTAAAATGACTTCCCTAAATAATTGTCGCCCAGTTCAGAATCTAAACCTAAGTCTAAAACTTCTCTAGGGTAAAATTTTGTTAAGGCTTAAGAAAAAGACCCTAAAAAAAATAAAAATAAAGATATAAACTAAAACCCACTTAAGTAATAATTTTAGTCTTTTTAAATTTAGAGGGTAAAATGAAGAGAGGAATAATTTAATTAAAATCTGTGGTTTTAAATTGTAAAGAGGAAATAAAATATTTAACTTGTGGAAGTGTAAAAAGATTTTAAATTAATAATAAAGGGAAAAGGGTAAATAGCGCAACTGCCATTTTGGCTCTAATAAAAGGGGGAAAGAAGGGAATAATAAGAATTAGGAAACTAAGTAATGGAGGAAACATAATTAAGGAAAGTTGGGAACTTATGGTAAA
>JASDQU010739118.1:309619-320989 GCA_032191745.1 Picea mariana
CCTTTTTTAACCTAGAGTCTAACTTGGTGGACCTACCACTTGAATTCTATGGTAATGTAGTTGATGGCTGGATTAGTTTTTATAAAAGTTTCTATGTAAGTTGATAAAGGGTTTATCGAGAGCCCATAACTACAACATGGAAGGGGTTTACCCGATCCCCTCAATCATAAAGCAGGTTGAATTAAACGATAGGCAAGGTATGATGGTCACATAGTAATCATGTTTAACAAGGTCATAGTTAATGATGTTTTGACATGCGATAGCATAGTGGTTGGAGGTTGTTATTACCAAACTTAACGTATCAAGTATCTTATTAAAAATCATGTATGTATCCTTTCGTGGAGACCCTCCCATTTTCTAGGTGTAATGACCTTGGGATGAGAGGTGGGAAGGTAATGTCCCAACTATCCCGCATAGTTTTATGTCATTCGCTCTATAGTTTTGGTAATCTTCCAATAGAGGCTCCTACTCTAGGGTTTCATCTACCTAGTTTGAGCTCCCTCACATGTGTGCTTGGAGATTGAATATTGTTACCTTTTCCAATCTCCCATCTCTATTTGTCATCGTTTGGGTTTTCGTTTTGACTACACTCGACACTTAAGAGGTTGGTCGTAAACAAGTAAAGGGTTTTGGTCCTATTTCTTGTTAAATGAAGTCTTGTTTACTATTTACAGAATTTTCCTTTTAGTGTAGGCCTTAATGTGTTTATTTCTTGTACTTGGTTGAGGGTTTAATAAGTATCGTGTGCCTTTTTCATAGCTCTTTAATCTTTTTATAACTCATATGTCGTCGTCATATCCGTTCATACCTTTCTATGTTTAATTTTGTTTGAATATTTACATAATGCTTCTATAATGGTTGCAACTCAAAGCTAATGATGGGCCCTTTTGTTTGAAAAAAAAAATCTTTTGGATACTCTAAGCTAATGATGGGCCCTTTTGTTGTGAATGAGAGTACCCATTGGGAAGAGATGTTGGTTATGTCTTGTCGATTCATCCATCGATATTGGTGGAGCTATTACATGTATACTCTTTCTACAACCCTAGAGTCGTTCTTTAAGGAAAATTGCATTTCCCTTCTTAATGAAAATTGCATTTCCCTTCTTAATGGTTGTGCATCATGCATGTGTACTCGGTTATTTTAGCAGGAGGTATTCAGACATTATTCGGTTTGAATTTCCTGTAAGTATTCTTCATTAAATGTCTTTCTACTTGTGTCAACTACTTTCACCAGGCGCCACACTAATTATTGTATTTGAAATCCGTTGTTGGCAGGTGTTGGATATGGCCTCTATGCCAGGGTGTTCATCCTTCAAGAGGTATTTCAGTTTCTAAACCAGACCCTCACTATGGATAAGGGATTTAATACTACTTTATTTATTCTAAGTGGCTGGATGGATACCTACTCTTTCGACCACATTCTTGGTCTGTTTAAAAAAAAGAATGTATCAGGTTTTGTTTGCCGATGTTCCGCTTATGGATGTCCATACGAAAGTTGTATGTGCAATGAAGTTTATAATTTTGTTGATAATAAACCATGATGGTACATTTCCCAGCATGTGTTTCTTTTATTAAAGGGCTTTTTCTCCCTTGCTAAATCAATAGAGTCTTCATGGTGGTAACTATGTTCATTGTTTACTAATATATTATTTTTGTTTCTTCAATTTGTGGTCGTGAAGGATTCCAGCCTTACTTTATCTGCTTGCACGAACTTACTTTAGTTTCTTTCTTGTTTTTAAATAGATATAGGACCTAGAAAGCTAGCTCTCTTATAAATCTCATTAATATACATATATATACGACATATACTATCTTGTTGTACTTATTCGATGACAATAACTTCTCGCATATTCTAGATTTCTAGTATGGAACTCGAATTATTGTGTATAATCTAGTTTGATTTATATAAAGTACTCCTCTGCACAAAAACTTTGTTACTATAAAACCATGCTTCCTGCATTTTAATTTAGACATTGATATAATCACCGCTTTTTGATATTTTATATGGGAATCACATAATGGAATGAACAAAAGAAAATAACTTCTAATATTTAATTAGATTTCAATCATCAATAAGTTATCCATGTAATACAAATTGAAGAAACATTTAACCATAGTAGAATATCCATAATTTATAATTTGAACATCAATTTGATCATAATAAAATGCAAAAAGAACATGTAAATGAGATTTTTTTTTAGGTAAAACACATGTCAAATGGGTTGTTTCTCTCAACCATAGATCAGAGTTGCCACATATTCATGCTCTCTCAACCCCAAATTAAATATAGATCTAATAAACTACCAAGTGACTTGTCGCAGTTCCTAGGGCTTCAAGCATTACATGAAGATTTCTGTGTCATGTCAACATTTCTCAGGTTTCACATATCTTTTAGAATGGCATCCCATACTCTTTGTTTTATTTACTTTTATAAGATTTCCTAGGTATTTGACACATGTAAGAGCCTCTTTCTCATTGACCACCTGTTAATTCAAATTTTACACATGTTCATAAGATATTTTGTCTCACTTTAGTTGAGTTAACTCAAATAAACTTCACCGGTTCTCCCCCTTTGTTGTCACTTGGTAGTTTTGTTTTGGATCAACAAATTCTCTCTTTTAATAGTCCCACTTCAAGTGTGCTTCATTTTTTTAATTAATAAAACAATAATTCAAAAAAATAAGTTTTGAGTTAGATCATAAGGATCCATAATGTGTTGAAAATAATAAAAAAATTAATAATAAGTTTTAAATTTTGTAATTTCAGGGTATCACATCCACCCCTCCTTAGAACTTAACAACGTCATCAGTGTTATCTAATCTTTATCTGGATAATTCTAGAAAATAAATGGATATGATTTATGCATGTGATCCTCCATTTCCCATGTAACCTCTTTGAGACTAAGGTGCCTCAAATGCACCTTTACTTGTTCGATGGCTCGACAGAGTGTAAGCTCTCTCCTATCGATAATATGACCCAATTTTACCGGGAACTCTCCCTCGGGTTGCACCTATATTATATTCCAATCCACAACATAAGTAGGAGTATGTATATATTTATTTTATAGTGAAACATGGAACACATCATGTATTTTAGCCATGGATAGAAGTGCAAGCTGATAGGATACATATCCTATTCATGCAAGAACTTCAAAGGGACCACAATATCTAGGATCTAATTTAGTATACCTTCCAAGTCTTAAAGAACCTATTTTAGGCCTTACTCTTATATACCCATGATCTCCAATATTGAACTCCCTTGGCGTTCTTTTGGAGTATGCATAACTCTTCTTCCTAACCTGAGCTACTTTCAATTTTTGTTGTACCTTATTCACTTGTAGTTCCATTTCCTTTGACATTTTAGGTCCTATCATTAATATATTGTCAGGGTTACTCCATGAAACAAGAATGTTACATTTTCTTCCATAAACAATTTCAAAAGGACTAAGTTTAAGTAAACCTTGGTAATGATTATTATATGTTAATTCAACCAAATGTAAATATTATTCCCATTTGTTTGGTCTATTCATAACATACATTCTAAGCATATATTCCACTATTTGATTATCTCTTTCAGTCTTCCCATCCATCTGAGGATGGTAAGCAGTGTTGAAATTTAAGTGTGTGTCTAATCCTTTAAACAGGGATTTCCAAAAATTTCCTGTAAATTTCGTATCTCTATCTCAGATTACAATTTTAGGAATTCCATGTAGTCGAAAGATTTATTTAATAAATATATCTTCTATGTTAGTGGATTTAACTAATATAAAGTGTGTTTCTTTTCTCAATTTATCAATGACAACCATTATTCAATCATTTGTTTTATTACTTTTAGGTAAACCTATTATAAAGTCCAAGTTTATAATTTCTCATTTCCATTCACGAATAATTAGGGGCTGTAGTAATCCATCTAGATGTTGATGTTCAACTTTAACTTGTTGACATTCTATACACTTAGCTAAATAATCAACAATTTCTCCCTTCATATTAACCCAATAGCATTCCTTTCTTAAGATAGTAATTATTTTATAATAGCCACGATGACCAGAGTACGTAATTTTATGGAATTCATTTAGTATTAGTAATTTGATTTCTTCTACTTCAGGAATATACAACGTATTTTTATACATCAACACTCCATTTTTAGAAAGTCTCGAGTGTGATTTTTCAATTTTAGCTTGATTTTCTACCAATTTTGATTTGACTTTTTGGTATTGTATATATTTTTTTGCTCCAATATTGACCTTTTCCTCTAAATCTGTTATATAATTACTTCTCATAATTGTATAAATCATATTTTCATGTCTAATCCAGGCGTCATCTATCTTATTTTATTTCCCCTTGATATGTCTTATTTCAAAATTGTACTCGCTCAACAAGTCTGACCACGTTGTTTTTCATGCGTTAAGATTTTGTTTATCGAAAAGGTGCTTTAAAGCAATATTGTCAGACATCAAGAGGAATTTTCGTCCTATCAAATAGTGTCACCACATCTTTAGTGCACGTATTATCAAGAATAATTATAAGTCATGTGTTACATGATGTATTTTTTGTTCCTTAAGCTTCCTAGACTCAAGAAATTACATGACTATCCTGCATTAATACTCCTACCATCCCTTCAATGCATGCATTTGTGCATACAACGAAGTCCTTATATGGATCTTTTATTTTTTGTATAGGAGCTCTTGTTAGGAAATGTTTTAGTTTTTCAAAACTTTCTTTCCATTTTTTCGACCATATTAATTTTGTTCCTTTCTTTTGTAGGGAGGTTATAGGATGAGTAATCTTCAAAAGCTTTATTAAAATTTTGGTAAAATCCTATTATACCCATAAATGATCTTATGTACAAAACATCTTTTGGAAGTGACTAGTCCATAATGGCTCTTATTTTCTCAGGGTCACCAACTATTCCTTATTTAGAGACTACATGTCCTAAGTATTAAATCTTTCTTTATAAAAATCACATTTACTAAGTTTAACATATAGTTTTTTCTTTGTAAATATTTGTAGAGATATTCTTATTTTTCTTCTTGATCTTGTTCATTCTTTGAGTAGATTAGTATATCGTCGATGAAGATGATTACAAATTTATCTAAGTATTTAATTAGGATACTATTAATTAGACACATGAATGAGGTTGGGGCATTTGTTAACCAAAAGTGTATCACTACTAACTCGTAATACCCATATATCTTACTAAAAATTGTTTTGTATATATTTTCGTCTTTAATTCTTACTTGATGATACCCTGCTTGCAAATCGATTTTTTAAAATATCATTTCCCCACGTGTTTGATCGAATAGATCATCAATGTGGGGTAAAGGATGTCCATTTTTAATTGTCATTTTATTAAGTTGTTGATAGTCTATACATAGTCATAAGGTTCCATATTTATTTCTGATAAATAATATCGGTGCTCCACAAGGAGATACACTTGGTCGAATATACCATTTGTCTAATAAATCTTGAAGTTGATATTTTAGTTCATTAATTTCTAAGATATTCATATGATATGGAGTCTTTGAAACTGACACCGCTACAGGTAGTAATTCTATAGAGAAATCTATTTATCTCTTAGGAGGTAATCTAAGAATCTCTTGGAAAACATCTAGAAATCCTTGCAATATAGGGAAATTTTATATATCCTTCTTACTTTCTTATTTTTCATTATTTATTACATGAACGACAAATAGTTTTCATCCCTTGTGAACAGATATTTTAATATACAAGGATAAAATCTTCGTAATAATAATAGTTCTTTGTATCCCTTTAATGCCAATGATGTTACCATTGTCATCCATGTAAATAAATTCATAAAAAATTAGAATTACTTTATATTTTTTTAACCAATCCATGTCAATTAATACATCATATGATCCTAGTTGAAAACCATTGAAATCTGTTTGAGTTTTAAAGCCATTCATAATAATTTCACAACCTTTAACAAAATTTACAACTTTTCTTTTTTTCTTGTAGCAAGTTATACTAGCCATGCTTTTTCAAAATTTTCTTTGAGAAGTATACAAATTTCTACTATCTTAGGTGAAATATAACTCAGACTAGCACCTCGATCAATCAAAATGGAAATTGGTTGATTATTCAACATATCTTCTACTTCCAGCATGCACACTTGATGATATTATTGTCTATTGTCCAAGGTTGCCCTCATCTTTGGGGTACTCGTTATTTCACCAACTATAATAACTTCTCGAACTGTATGTATATTGTTGGGTTTTTTCTTCCTGTCAGGAAAGTCCTTAAAATATTATGGTTCGCCACACTCCCAACATTTTACTGGTTCCTTTTGGGCAGTTTCTTTATTATAAAAAATTGTCATTTTTGCATTTTTATTATCAAACGGGTTATAAGGCTTATTATTTTTGTAGTTATTTTCCTAAAACCACTTTCCAGTGTTCTTACTAAAAAAAAATCCTTCTTTCTTCATGGATCAAATCTTTCAACTTGCTTTCCCTTATAGTTTTTAACATTTTTATTTTTGTTTTTATATTTTTCAAAACAAATTTGAGCCTTATGCATAGCATCGTCTAAAGTCTTAGGATTGTCAAGTTCAATCCTGTCTTTATATGAGGCTAGTAAACAACTCAAGAAACATTGTATCTTTGGTTTTTCATCCACAATATATGGTACATAACACAATAGGATTAGAAACTTATTGAAAAAAAATTTCATGGTTAAATTTTCTAATTTCAGTTCATAAAATTATTTAGCCTTACCTTCATAATATTGTTCTGATAGATATTGTTTCTTAAAATATATTTTGGAATTCTTCCAAGCGATTTTATGTTCCTTGATACTCTTTACTCTTTTGATATCTTGCCACCAAATATCTTTCTTCTCAGTTATATTATAGATGACCATTTTTTCTTTAAGATCACTTGAATCATCATATATATGAAAGTATTTTTTCATTCCAGAAAGCCAAGATTCTTCCTCTTCTCCAGTCTCAATCTCACCATTAACTATTGGATGTTTTATATTTTTAAATTCTCCCATGATTTCCTCATGATGCCTATGTTTCCTTTTAGTTCTTTGTTCCATTTTAACACTATCCTCACTTGAAGTTTCATTTTCATTAAAAACATATTAACTTGTTAATTTAGTATGTTCAAAATTCCTAGACTTCTTATTTTGTAGATTACTTTTAGAATTACTGGAAAATTGACCTTTGTTCTTGTTTGCGTTCTGATTACATAGTTTGTCTAATGGTGTTGCATTAAGTTCTTCTTGTATCTTTATAATTCATTCATTATGTGCCTTAACTATTTTTAATTCTCCCCTGAGACCCTACATAGTTTGAATTAATTCATATTGTCTATTATCATTGTTTTAATTCAAGTTAACCCATATATTCCCCTCAACAATGTTTCCTTGTTTGATAATTTCTTGTTCATTTTGATGTGACCCTTCTTCAGGTAGAATATGCACCTCTGTCATATTTCCTACGAGTCAAAATCTTCTTCCTAGTGTTAAGAATAAAATATAAGAATAGAAAACTAGTCTCCTTGGTTGAGCTCATAACGCCAAGTGTGGTTCCTAAAATCGCTAATACAATTATGTCACATACCCATATACATTTTTTTTTCACACCAATATTGTATTTTTGACTAAATAAAATGTAACATTATTTTATGTTCAACACACAAGTTATATAGCTAAGAAGTCACTTAGAGGAAAGATTAATGCAAAATTACACTTTTATTTGTAACAATGTCATGTACAAACTTACTACTTTTGCTTGTCCTAAGTTATAATTTTAAGGTACAAATTCTTAGTCTCATAATGCAATTCATATGGAAACTACTAACTCCATTTTTTGAAACTTTTGTGTTGACGAACTTTTCATTCATTAGACCCTTGTTATAACCTTGTTTAACCTAGAGCCTAAGTTGGTGGACCTACCATTTGAGTGCTATGTTAATGTATTCGATGGGTGGATTAAGTTTTACGAAAGTTTCTATGTAAGTTGATAAATGTTTTATCTTGACCCCATACCCATAATGTGGAAGGGGTGTACCATATCCCCTCAATCATAAAGCAAGTTGAATTAATCGATAGGAAAGGTATGATGGTCATATCATAATCATGTTTAAGAAGGTCATAGCTAATGATGTTTTGACATTAGATAGCATTGTGGCTGGAGGTTGTTAATACCAAAATTAACATATCAAGTCTCTTATTAAAACATCAATATGTATCCTTTCGTGGTGACCATCCTATGTGCTAGATTTAAAGAACTTGGGATGAGAGATGGGAATTTAATGTCCAGACCATACCATATAGATTTCGATCATTCTGTCTGTTGTTTTGGTAATCTTCTAACGGAAGATGAGGGATCATACTCTATGGTTTTATCTCTTTGGTTCGAGCTCCCTCTTTTGTGTTATTGGAGATTGAATATTGTTACCTATTCCAACCTTTGCACTCTATATATCATCATTCGGGTTTTTGTTTTGACTATAATTCACACTTAAGAGTCTAGACGTAAACATGTAAAAGAGTTCTCATCCTATTTCTTGTTAAATGAAGTCTTGTTTACTATTTACATAATTTTCATTTTACTATAGGTAGTAATGTGTTTATTTGTTGTCCTTGGTTGAAGGGTTTAATAAGTCCCGCATGCCTTTTTCTTAGTTTTTTACTTTGTTTATAACTTAGATGTTGTCGTCGTTTTCGTTCATACCTTTCTCTAATTAATTTTTGTTTGAATATTTACAAAATGCATTTGTAGTGGTCACAACTCATTACACATGCGAGAATTCTATTGATATACTTCTTATATAAGTTCTACTCGGGAAAAATAGATTCTTTTGGATACTCTAACATAATGATGGGGCCTGTTTTTTTGAACGAGGGTGCCCATCAGGAAGAGGTTTTGGTTATGTATGTTCGATTCGTGCATCTACAGGAGTTCCTTGCGGGGTTTCCGAGTTATTACAGGTATACTCTTTCTACAACCCTATAGTCATTCTTTAAAACAAATTTAATTTCCCTTCTTAATGGATGTGCATAATTCAAGTGTACTTGATTATTTTACTACGAGGTATCCAAACATTATTTGGTCTAAATGTCCTATAAGTATTCTTCCTTAAATGTATTTCTTCTTGTGAAAATTAATTTCACCATGCACCATTTGAAATTCATTGTTGATAGGTGTTGGATATGGCCTCTATGTCATGGTGTTCATCCTTTGAGAGATATATAAGTTTCCAAACTAAACCCTAACTATGGAGAAAGGATTTAATACTACTATATTTAGTCAAAAAGGATGGATGGATACCTACTGTCATTCTTCTTCCTTAAATGTCTTTCTTCTTTTGAAAATTAATTTGACCATGCACCATATTGATTATTGTATTTGAAATTCATTGCTGACAGGTGTTGGATATGGCCTCTATGCCAGGGTGTTCATCCTTCAAGAGGTATTTATGTTTCCAAACTAGACCTTAAATGTGGATAGGGGATTTAATACTACTATATTTATTCGAAGTGGATGGATGGATGGATGGATGGATATATACATTCATGGTATTTTAAAACAAAATAAGGTATCGGGTGTTTTTTGTCGGTATTCCTCTTATGGCTATACATACGAAAGTTGATTGTGTAATAGGGTTTGTAATTTTGTTGATAATAAACCATGACACGCTATTTTGTAGCGTGTTTTTATTTTCTTAAAGGGGTTTTCTCCATTGTTAAATTAATATAGTCTTCATGGTCATAAGTCTATTTATTGTTTATTAATAGATTATTTTTGTTTCTTTGGTTGGTGGACATGAAGCATTCCATCCTTAATTTCTATGCTCACATGAACTTACTTTAGTTTCTTTATTATTTTTAAATAGCTACAAGACCTATTGTAACGACCCCTCTGTTATGACAATGAATAATGATGTACAAAACGTTAAAAAAAAGTGCATTAGGAAATTAAAAGCATCACAACATAAATAATTGCTTCACAATCTCACATCATCATAATTATTAACGACACAATCAATGCAGTAACATAATCATTATCCACTCGAGACCAACACATAATCACAATTAGCAACACCATTAAACACATCATGCTCATGAAGAAAATTACAAATAATTGATCAACCAAGTCATTGAACATTTAAAGAACTACCCGCCCAACCTATTATGCATGGTTAGGACCTATAGGACACATAATAAATTATCCATCCCAGGATTCATCCAATTTATTTTGACCATTTAAGGTCTCAGGGATGGCGACTGTTCTGAGGAATAAGGAGGTGTCTAAGTCCCTTAATCAATCACATCTCATAACTCGAGACTAGAATATCAGTCATAAATTAACATTATTCATGGCGCAAGAGTAATTTAATTACTAAATCAATCATATATCAACATTATCTTCACAACACAATATTAATCATCTACTTTATTTTCACAATGCAAGAGTACTCGTCAACTTTATTTTCATGGCACAAGAGTATGCAATTTCATAACCCATTGTACATCATGACTAAGTTCTAAATTAAGAATGAAATCAAATGTAATAAATATTGTCAATAATAATACGTAAACAATAACCCTATATCTACCCAAGGAAGGACAAGGACAATATTTTATCAACTATATCATTCTATGCTATTCCAAAACTTTAACTTAGTGGCGCAAGATCATAAACAAGTATCACAAGAATCTATCATTCATATATGTGAAAGGAAATATATTTTACTTTATCAAAAATAAGAAAAAAGAAGCTCGTTGAGTGTGAAAATAAACATATGGACAATAAGACCAGAGGAGCGTAGTATTTTATAAGGATTTTCTTCAAGGGATTAAAAGTAATTTTTCCAAGGTTAGGGTTGATAAGGTCAAGTATCCTTCTCTGGTGTTCAAGTTTTTGTGTCTAGTAACTTCTACCCCAGTTCATCCATACTGTTAGAACTAAGCTTCACCCTCATATTGTAGGAGGATAAGCCGAGTACCCATCAAAAAGGTTTGTTGAGGTTGGTTTATGAGTGGAGGTCAAATGGACAAATATCAACATAAGAATATTTTAACACAAGAAATTTGGCTAGCAATGCATACAGAAATGAGTTTATCATTAACTTCAGTCAGTGGTTTAATATTAAAGGTTATAAGGAGGAATACTTAGTGAGGAAAGTGGACAAGTCTTCCATAAGAATCTGACCTTCAAGCAACTTGGGGTATAAAAAATCAAGAACAAGAGATCTCTTGAACTTAAGTTTAAGGTACTAAAATATATCACAATAATATTATAATCAAACCTCCATTACAATAAAACTACAACATCTCATCTGGATCATCCATGCACGAGCATTTCACCATAAGAGGAAACATGACAGTGGAAGAAAGTACTA
>JASDQU010739119.1:91960-108165 GCA_032191745.1 Picea mariana
CCCGCTTCCGACTAGACCACTTACCACTCCTGCTTACTGTCATCCCATCTATCCCCCACTCTATCTCTCTCCTCTGCCTGTCACCTCTCCCACTCCCTTTCCACCTTATATTAGTGCACTCTAGTCCTCCACTCACCCCTGCATCATATCCCTTCCCACTCCTTCCTACCATCTCCCTTCATGTGTTCCCCCCTCATACTCCCTTTCACCTCCACCTGGGCAGATTCCCCCCACTACGCCTGTCGTCGCAGTCTCCCCTCTGCCTCCATGTCACATTCTCATGCCACTCTGTCATTGTGCCTATACAACTCAGTGCCAACCTCTTGTCATTTGCGCTTTCCCTATTATCTTCCCTCTACCACATCTTTCCACATGGGCACCCCTTGTCTTATCTCCACATCGAGCGTGCCAAATCGCCCCCACCTGGTCACCATACATCCATTGCTTCATGCTGATTGTTGCAGCCATCGCATCAGCCTCCATGCTTACTTGCTAATCTCACCATGAAATCACAAAGAAGATCTAGATGGAAGAATGCATAGGTCTCCATGTCCTACAGGTGCAAAGTTGATTCGGGCCTCCCCAATCCTAATGAAGCAGTTATTAAAGCAGTTGGTGGTGGATGGACATTGTTTCCACCATAAATGGAAATCCCAAGAAAGGACTTTCAGCCAATCAACTCATATGCAGGCCCATTTTGAAGCGCAATTGTGTCTAACTGAAGCTCACATCTGATCAGAGACTGCATGCACAATTTTCTAGGAAGCATGCATACGTAATGCCTTCAATGTGATGACTCAAACTTGCTATTATGGTTTTGCTTTGAGTATTTAGGAGTCATTCTCATATTTTGTTAGTTTCGATGGTTGAGATAATCTCCCATATTGTAAATTTTTAGCAAAGCCTCTGGCTTCTGGTTATGTATCTATATTTGAGAATTATTATTTAATAACAGTCATCCCTCTTTTCCATCTCTTTTGCCTCTGATACTGGGATCTCAAGCATGGATGATCCAGTCGATTTGTTGTGATTGTGATGTAATGTATGTTTGATTGCAGTGTTGTTACAATGTTTTCAGTTTCTTGAAGTTCTTGGATCCAAGAGGATCTTGTATCTAGAGATTTTCCCCATAGGTTGTTGGAAGACTGGATTTCCATAGTAGACCTATTCATTATTTCTCAATTTCTTCCTCCTACTCACCACTATACCAAGCCTATTGACTGAAGTTAGACCGAGACCTCACCTACCTGTGCATACTAGCCCAATTTTCTAAGTTAAAGCGATATAATTCCGAGTTTGCATCCATTAGACCACCCCTTAAATTTATTCATTGTGACATACAAATTGATGGGTATCAGGCTTGCCTCTATCGCAATCCATAGGTGAATTCTGGTGCTAACATTTCTGGCACCGTTGTCGGGGATGAAATTGAAGATTTTCCCTGGGATTGAACGAAAAAGCTTACTAGTTCTGAAGGTGCATCAAAACTTAGTACATCAAATATTGCAACTGTGCACTTGGCGACTCCACTGTGGTGACTCCATTGATGTAGATCCATTGGTGACTCCACTATTTCAACTATGGCTTCTAGAGGCAGACACACGAGGTCTACTACACAACTTCCTTTATCAACCATTGAAGTCGACCCAGAGAAAATTATCAAAAAGGGAAAGGCCCTTCATGAAGGTACCTATACTACGAAACTAAGTATTTCTGATAATTTTCATGGTCCTTCTATAGAAAATCTAATTTTTGCTTCTCATTCTCATGTTATACCTTCTGTTGGATTTCCCTGAACTTTAAATTTTGGGAGTTTTCCTGTTGAGTTTTCTCCTACTGGTCTGGGATTGGAGGGAGAAATTCTTGTCACTCCTCTATCTACTGAAATTTTACCATGGTTTAGACCGAGTGCCTCAGAATATTTTCCTACCCTAGGCTTTACCACTCCTCCTCCTGTTAGAGTTACTGACTTCGTAGAAAGGGAAACCTCTATTCCCCCAAGCCCTGTAGCCTTTTCTTCAAATCCTCTATTGTTTCCCTTTCCCCTCAGAAGCTCAGTTCTAGTCTCTCCTATTTGATCCCCTTCCCCTCCTAGTTATCCTCCTCCTACCATCCCTATGGCAGGTGCTAACCCCCCTAGAAATATAATGGATTCCATAGTGGCTTCAAGATATGCCCCTCTAGTCCTACCTCAGCCCATGAATGCTCTCCCTGCTGGAGATTACATGAAATGTATGCCTAAGTTCACTAGAGAAGAGGACATAACTGCTGGAGATCACCTTGTTTCCTTCTACAGTTATGCAGGCAATCTAAATATCGAAAATGAAGATGTCTGAATGAGAGTATTTGCCTAGAGCCTTGATGGTGAGGTTAGAAAATGGTTTAGAGGTTTGACCCCTGGATCTATTGCTGGTATTGAATCTCTAGATGATGTCTTCTTGAGGTAATGGGGGGATAAAAATTATTTTATGTATTATATCATAGATTTTGGGTCCCTGAAGAGAAAACAGGGGGAATCTATCTCTGATTTCTCTAAAAGATTCAATAAAATGTACAATAATATCCCTATTGATATAAAACCCACATAAGCCTCCACCAAAATCACTTATGCTAGTGATTTTGATCCTGATTTCTGTCTCCTGCTAAGAGAGAGAAGAGATACTTCCTTGGCTCACATGCAATATGCAACCCTAGAAGTGGAGTCTAATGTATTGGAAACCAACCAACTCAGGAATAAGGCTGATAGAGACATGCCAAGGAAGAGACCTAAATCCTCCACATTGGGTTCCTCTATTTCCCCCCCTCAAATGGATTAAGTAACCAAGTTACTAAAATCACTTTCAACTAGAATGAAAAAATTGGAAGTAGAGGGGAAGCCGACATACATAAATCCTCAAAATGTTGATAACAAAGGCAACTTCAAGAGGTTGAACAACAATGCTCCTCAAATTATGCTAAGGAAACAAAGGGACAGAGATAGAAATGATCAAAAAATCCAGACTCCTCTTCAAAACAACTTTGTTATTGATGAGAAAAGGGAAGAAGAGGAGCTTGACCTTGAAATTCATTGTATTGGAGACACCTCTCCATTTCCTTATTTAACTCAATATGCATACGAGGAATCCCTCATAGATAGCCAAATAAATGAGTTGAGTAAGGGGGAGAAGGAAAATAGTGGCCCCAACAAATACAACCTCTGATCTAAGAAGAAAGAAGGGAAGTCTGACATCCCTGATCAACGTTCCACAACAGAGAATCCTGGTAAAGATGCAACAAACATCAACAAAGAAAATAAAGCTCAGAATCCCCCACCAATAGCCAAATACCCCATCCCAGAGGTGAGAGAAATTCTGAATCCCCTTCCTCTTTTAACTTTGAGCATGAAATTCAGAAGACCATAATCCCTATTCCCATTTCAGAGCTAGTCAAGAATGAAGAATTCAAAAGGTCCCTCTCTAAGATGTTGCAGTCTGAGCCATCTTTCCATTCCACAGAGTCAGTAAATATCCAAGATGAGAAGCCAACAATCATCTTAGGTCCCATGGTAGAAGATAGAGATGATTCATCCCCTCCTTTCTACACATCACTGAGCATACATGATAAGGTGCTTCATAATTGTTTGATGGACTCTAGGGAATCTCATAATCTCATGCCCAAAACTGTCATGGAAGAGCTCGAATTAGAAATCACAAAATCTTATCATGATTTTTAATCTTTTGATTCAAAGAGGGTGCAATGTCTTGGGGTTATCAAAGACCTAGTTGTGACCTTGTTTCATCTTCCCATGAAAAGTGTGGTCATGGATATTGTGGTGGCTGACGTTCCTCTCAAGTTTGACATGTTGTTGTCAAGATCTTGGATAAAAATACTTAGAGGAACATTGCAGATGGACCTCACATATGCCACTATTCCTATGTTTGGGGGAGAACATAGAAGACTGTACAGAGAATATCAGTTGGCCTACATTATCAGTGATGAAGCAAACCCCACCAATCATCCTATATTTTCCCTTGATACTGATTTGGGATCCATCTTATTGTAGCTCACCGATGTCCCTGAACCTCCTCTTGAGATCAGAAAGTTCATTACTTTCGGTGAAGATTCTCCTCCAATTACCTCTGTGTGGAATATTTTTTTCAATGGAGTCTCTTCTAGGGAAGGTGTTGGTGCTGGCGTGGTTTTTGTGTCAACTTGTCATGAAACCATATCTATGTCATACAAATTAGAGTTTGAAACTACCAATAATGTGGCAGAGTATGAAGCTCTTGTTTTAGGCTTAAGAACTGCGAAGGATATGGGAATTAAAGAGATATTAGTGTTTGGTGATGCTGAGTTGATTGTCCAACAGATCAGGAATATTTATCATACCAAACACCCTTGGCTTAGAAGTTGCAGAAATGAAGTATGGGACCTCATTGACACTTTCTTCCTAGATTTTAACATTTCATTTGTTCCCAGAGAGGAAAATGTCACGGCCGATTCTTTGGTCATTTCAACAAGCAATTTCAGAGTCCGTTTGCCACCCAATCTCAGGTATAGAAGTGAAATATAAACCCTCTATACCTGACAACATCAATCATCTTGAAGATGATCTTGAAATCAAAATATTCTTGGAGACCGTTGATGAGTTTTCTACATTACACATTGATCAAGAGCCTGATTATGAAATAGATCCTCATGCCGATGTTTTTCTAAACAAAATTGTTGATCATTATATTCTTAAATTTCCGAGCAATCACATCCCAAAGGGATTAGTCCCATTGGAAATACTATTTGACAGAAATGATGTGGCAGTAAAGGGTAAAATCTCAGGTGAGGATTCTGATGTAGCTGAGTGCAATATTGGCACAGAGAAGAATCTGATTTTTTTCAAGTTGTCAAGTAGTTTTTCAAAGGAATAGACGGTCGAGTATGCTGAGATATTAAGGGAATTTTCTGATGTGTTTTCTTGGACCTATGAAGACCTAATAACATATGACATGAGCATCATTGAGCACAAGATCCCAATGAAATAAGAATCCAAACAATTTAGGTAGAAATTAAGACAAATAAATACTATGTTACTTCTTGTTATGGAGAAAGAGGTAAAGAAGTTGTTGGATGCCAAAATAATTGTTCCCATAAGATATTTTGAATGGGTGGCCAACCTGGTCCCAATAAGGAAGAAGAATGGAGAAATAAGACTTTGTGTCGATTTTTGGAACCTGAATAGGAGCTCAAACAAGGACAACTACCCTTTGCCAAATATGGAACACATACTGCAAAGGGTAACTGGTGCATCCAGGATTTCCATGATTGATGGATTTTCTAACTACAATCAAATCTCTATCTTACCTGGGGACAGAGAAAAGACCGCCTTCACCACTACTTGGGGCACATTCATGTACGCCAAAATGCCCTATGGATTAATGAATGCAGGAGCAACCTTTCAGAGAGCCATGGACATAGAATTCATTGGAGAAAAAGATAAATTTGTGGTCATCTATATGGATGACATAGCAGTATTTTCTAGATCTGATAAAGAGCATTTCTATCATCTAAGGAAAGTCTTCTTGAAATGCACAAGGTATGGTCTTTTCCTAAATCCTAAGAAATCTTTATTTTCCATGTAGGAGAGAAAATTGTTGGGGCACATAGTATCATCTGAGGGAGTAAGAATTGATCCCAATTGGGTGGAAGAAATCCAAACCTTATCACTTCCCAGATCCAAAAAAGAAGTTCAGTCCTTCTTGGGAAAATTTAATTTCTTGAGGAGTTTTGTTTCCAATTTTTCCGAATTGATGAAACATATTACAACCATGCTCAGGAAGGGGAACGAAGTAATATGGACTGTTGAGTCCAGAGAATACTTCAACCAAATAAAGAAGGCACTAACTGAAGCACATGTGCTTATCAGTCCTGATTATTCCAAGGATTTTCTGATTTTCTCTTTTTCTTCATTTGGCACAGTGGCAATTGTTTTACTATAGAAGAATGCTGAAGGGCTGGAGCAACCTATTTCAATTTTCGGAAGGGAATTGACAGATGCAGAGGTCAAATATGACATAATGGGGATGTAGGCCTATGCCTTGGTCAAATATCTCAAACATTTGAGAGTCTATGTTTTACATTAAAAAACCATTGCATATGTTCTTTCAGCTTCTGTAAAGGACATTCTCATTCAGCCTGACATAGACAGGAGAAAGAGAAAGTGGATTGCCAAGATCCTTGAATTTGATTTGGAAATAAAACCCACCAAGCTAGTTAAAGGTCAAGGTCTTGCCAAGCTATTGGATGAATCTAATTGTAAAATGTTGGGGGTTAATTTCATCAACACTCGATCAGAAGATCATGAGGATGAGGTGCTTGGTAAAAGTCCTTAGGATAACCCTCCATTAGCAGAATGCACCTGGTATAAAGACATTATATATTTTATGCAAGAATTAAGGCCTCTAGATGGAATGGGGAAGAGAAAAGCAAGAGATTTAAAACTGAAAGCAATCAGGTATTGCCTTATTGACCGGGTCTTGTATTGGAAAGACCCTCTAGGAGTTCTTCTGAGATGTTTAGACCCGCAGGAGGCCCAACAAATTATGTTTGAGTTCCATGATAGCCTATGTGGAGGACATCACTTCTGGAGGACCACGACCTATAAAATTCTTAGGGATGGGTATTTCTGGCCTACTCTGTTCACCGATGTCTGTGCAAAAGTCGGAGTTTGTATCAAATGTAAAAAATTCTCAGGGAAGAAGTAGCTCAAGTCTCTTCCATTAAAGATTGTGGTGGCTTTAGGATCGTTTTAGCAGTGGGGCCTAGACTTTATTGGGGAAATTCATCCTACTTCAAGTGGTTAGCACCAGTGGATTTTAACTGCCATAGATTATTTCACCAAGTGGATAGAGGCTATCCCCACAAGGAGTGCTTCTCATAAGGTCATCATTGGTTTCCCGGAGGATATTATAGTAAGGTTTGGTTATGTTAGCAGAATTGTCACTGACAATGTTGCATCCTTTAAGGATGAAACATTGATCTAGTTTTGTGAGTAGTTCATAATCAAATTGATTCATTCTACTCCATACTACCCCTAGGGAAATGGACTGGCAGAGTCCTCGAACAAAAGGCTCATTAAAATCATTAAAATATTGTTAGAAGATAACCAGAAAGCATGGGACTCAAAGCTCAAATTTTCTTTGTGGGTTGATAGAGTGACAACAAAAAGGTCTTTAGGTGTCTCTCCTTTTCAACTTGTGTATGGGACCAAAGCAATTATCCCTTCTCAACTCACCTTGCCTGTGGAATTTTTTTTTCAAGACTACCAAGGTGAGCCTAATGACATGATCAGAAGGATTATGTGGTTGGTTGAAGCATAGTAGGAAAGGGAACAACTTTTGAATAGAGTACATGACCATTAGCAGAGGATCAAGCATGATTTTGACAGGAAGGTGAGAAAAGAGAATTTTCAGCTGGGAGATCTGGTACTAAAATGGGATGCTCCTAAGCAGGACAAAGGAAAGCACACCAAATTTGAGGCCCTGTCGATAGGCCCTTTCAAAATATTTGAGATATTTCCTAATAATACTTACAAATTACGGAATTTGGAAGATGATGAAGTTTTTAATGGCCTTGTAAATGGGCATTTTCTAAAGAAGTTCTTCAATTGAGCCATGAGTGGCTCCCATGTCTTTGTAAATATTGTTTTCTTTTTTTTTGGTTTTAATATGTGACTCCATAACCCAACAGTACGGCACTGAATCTGAAAAAGAGTTCTTGGCATCTCACAGGGAGAAAGACATCCCCCATGGAGCCTAATGTTATCACATTTATTTGTAAGGGGGTGTTTTCCCTAAGAATTCATCCCTTGGAAAAAAAAATAGAAATAAGTGGGCTAAAAACCCACAAAATACCACTTATCCTAAGTTTTCAAAGCTTGAGCACGTTGTGCTAAGTAGAACATAAATTTGTGTGCCTGAGATCCACGCGCCTAGCTCTACGGTGCAGGATCTGTATCAGACCCCCCTCAACATTCTGCCTTTAACCAGGGGGGGTCTGATATGGTGGTTTTCAAATGCATCCCCCCCATTGTCATGGTGCTTCCTCCTCACATCAGACCACCCCACTCAAAATCGCTTAAAATCTACCCCCCCTCCGACTAGACCACTTACCACTCCTGTTTACCATCGTCACTCCTTTCACCATCTGTCCCCTACTCTGTCTCTCTCCTCTGCCTGTCACCTCTCCCGCTCCCTTTCCACCTTCTATTAGCGCACACCTGTCCTCCACTCACCCCCGCATCATATCTCTTCCCACTCCCACCATGTGTTCCCCCCTCATACTCCCTTTCACCTCCACCTGGGCGGATTTCCCCCATTGTGCCTGCCACTGCAGTCTTCCCTCTACCTCCATGTCACATTCTTGTGCCACTCTGTCATTGTGCCTATACAAATCAGTGCCAGTGTCTTGTTTTTTTCCCTTTGCCTATTGTCTTCCCTCTTCCACATCTGTCCTCGTGGCCACTCCTCATCTCATCTCCACATCAAGCGTGCCAAATCGCCCCTGCCTGGTCACCGTCCATTCACCGCTTCATGCCAATTGCTCCAGCCATCGTGTCAGCCTCCATGCATGCTCCCTAATCTCACCATGAACTCCCAAAGTAGATCTATATGGCAAAATTCATAGGTCGCCACGTCCTACAGGTGCAAAGTTGACTCAGGCCTCCCCAATCCCAATGAAGCAGTTATCAAAGCATTTGGTGGTAGTTGGACATCATTCCCACCATAAATGGAAAGCCGAGGAAAGGACTGTCAACCAGTCAACTCATTTGTAGACCCATTCTAAAGTGTGATTGTGTCTAACTGAATTTCACATCTCATCAAAGACTGCACACACGGTTTTCCAAGAAGCATGCAGACGTAACACCTTCAATACGATGACTCGAACTTTCTGATGTGGTTTTTCTTTGAGTATTTAGGATTCATTCTCATATTTTGTTAGTTTCGATGGTTGAGCTAAGCTCCCATATTGTAAAGTTTTAGCAAAGCCTCTGGATTCTATTTATGTATCTGTACTTGAGACTTCTTGTTTAATAACAGTCAACCTTCTTTTCCATCTCTTTTTCCTCTGATACTAGGAGCTCAGGCATGGATGATCCAGTCGAGTTGTTATGATTATGGTGTAATGTATGTTTGATTGCAGTGTTGTTACGATGTTTTCAGTTTCCTGATGTTCTTGGATCCAAGAGCATCTTTTATCTGGAGATTTTCCCCATAGGTTGTTGGAAGACCAAATGTCCATAACAGACCTATTCATTCTTTCTCAAGTTCTTCCTCCTACTCACCACTATACCAAGCCTACTAACTGAAATATAGAGACCTCACCTACCTGTGCGTACTAGCCCATTTTTCTGAGTTAAAGAGATATAATTCTGAGTCTACATCCATTAGACCACCCCTTAAATTTATTCATTGTGACATACAAACTGATGGGTATCAGGCTTGCCTCTGCCGCAATCCAGAGGTGACTTCTGGTGCTAACAGATTGCATGGAAAATCTATAAACTAGGGGATAAGATGGAGTGTTCTGTGCGTCCACCAAGTGTAAATGGTCCAAGCATATTATATGGTCATATGTGTATGTGACGGGGGAAAGGGCTAGGCCACATCCCTTTAGTCCATCGATTTAACCTTTGTTACAATTCAAATAATTAATTCAAACCATAAGGATTAAGAAACACCATGGGTGGGCTAGTAGCCCGACCCTGCCAAAGCATTACCAGTGCTTGGAGGTCGCAGGTTCGACTCTTGTGGAGTGATAAAATTTTACCCATTGCAAATTGGAGGGGTGCATGTGGCAGCCCACGACTGGGCCACATGGTACCATAAAATTCACCAACAACTATGACACTTTTCATAACCTAATTCTCCCACGTGTGTGCCATCGAACCTGTATGACCTTGACACATCATCCCATGCCCAATAAACACTCTTCCATGTCACCTGTATGATCGTACAGACTATACGATCATTTTCCATGTCAGCACTGTACGGACTATGCAGTCAACAAACTTTTGCCTATTTGGCAAAATGAACAGATCATGATATCTTTCTCATACAACGTCCATTTTATCCCGTTAAAGTTGCATTGGGTTCATGAAAATGAGGCCTACACATGTGTCTATTTTTAAGTGATTCCAAGAACTTTGATTTTTGATCAAAATTTGATCCCTTGGATCACACCTCCCCATTGGGAAGCTTTTGGATCTCCAAAAGACTACTTTTAGTCAATCTGAAGATGAGGGTATAGTTCCCTCACCCTTACAATCTCAATCCATCTAGCCTTGCTTGGATTGTTGCCTTTGAGACCAATATGAAACTTGGCATGCCTTGATTTTTACTTGGCTTGGCTCTTTCTCAACTGTTCTTGAACGATTTGATGCACAAAGTGAACTAGTTCAATAAAATTCTTGGCCTGGTTATAAACAGGTTGAAAGTAGTGTAGATGCTCATTGCAAAACTTAGGATTCTTTCTTTGCAAACTAGCCAACGTCTTACCCACACCAAAATGGCCAACAACAAGAGAAGAATGTGCTTCCCTTATCATGTTGACTCTTTGACCATGTGAAAAACATAGCTTGCTAAGATACAAAAGTTTACCATGCACATAGGAATCCAATTCCTCAACTTGGTTAATATGACATAAATTTTCATAAACATTTTTCCATCAACATCTAAAGAATATTGTTCCAAATAGATCTTATGCATGATGGGATTATGCTTGAAAATAACTAAAGCACTAACAATAGGCCTAGTAAGCATATCATCAACTTTGTCATACAAGTCTTTCTTATAACTTATCACCAAGTGGAAAACATATCTCATCAAGGCATGCAATGGATCTTTCTTTTCTTTCAAAACTTTCTTCCATGTCTCCTTCAACAATCATACATGTAGTCTTGTTCAAGGCTCTGAAATCTACCCACATATGCCATATACAATATTTCTCTGGTACTAAACCAATTGATGACCTGCATGGCGAAGTGCTTAGTTTGATGACCCCTTTGTCAAGCAACTCTTGGGATTTTTTTCTGATTTCAACATTCTCCATTTCTGACATCTTTTACATTTCAATGTTTGTAATAGGACCTCCTTGCTGCAATAGAATCTCATGTTGGATACCCCTTGTAGGAGGCAATCCCCTTGGTTCCTAAAACATCTCAACATTTTCGTTAGCAACCTCATACAAATCAGATTGTAACTTTTCATCTCATCCTTTGGGAACTTCTTCTTCATCATTGTCTTTGGGTGTAATCAACAAAAGTACAAGGTTCTTACTAGCATTGACTAGTATCTTCATTTGTCCAGCATTTGTAAGTGACAAATTCATCTTCTTGGTATATGCTATAACAATGTAATCAACTCCATTTTTAAACAAATGATACTTGTTCTCATGATGATGAAAAATGGATCTTCTATCATATAAATATGGGCTTCCCAACACAATACCACAAATGTCCAATGGAATAACATCAAGCTCTACCTCATCTATATAGTTTGCAGTGATGGAAAATCTAAGTTTACACCTTCTTGTCACATGCAATTTGGCATTGCCACATATCCAACCTAAAGGTTATGGTTTAGGATGAGGAGTAGTTTCCAAATCTAGTTTCTTGATAATGTCTTCAGAAATAAGGTTTGCTTGTGATCCTGTATCAAAAAGAGTATCTACCTTGGTATGTTTTGAAATTACCCTTATGTGGAAAATCTCTATCCTTTATTTTTCATGTTGATTTTCATTGATGGAAAAATTTGAAGAGATAGTGCTAGCAATAGAATTCTTACCTTGAATACCCATGGTTGTGATGTTTGTTTCATCTTCATAATCATATCCTAAATCTTGTTGTACAGTTGCAACAATGTTTGTTTTCTCTTTGTTGTTGAGATTTTTGGGTCTCTTTCTAGGATGAAGTTTCCAACAATGTTCTTCATCATGGCCATCCTTTGAACAATGTTTACATGAGAGTTTCTCTCTCTCTTTATTTACTGAAGTATTTTTATTTCCATTTCCTTCAAACTTCCTCTTTCCCTTGCCTCCATTAGAAAGAGACTTCTTGTTTCCCTCTTGAGGTTCATTCCTTCCTCTTGCCTCTAAATGAGTAGCCTGTACACAAAATTCATCTAGATTTGAAGGGTTAAAAATAATTATTGTATGCCTCAAGTTGCTATGCAAGCCTCCAATGTATTTGAGTAAAGTTTCTTGTGAAGACAAATCTATACCCAAAACCAAATCTCTTCTCCTAAATTCTTGAGTGAAGCTTTGCATATCTTTTCCTTTAGCTTGCCCAAAGTTTTGCCAATCCATAATAACTTTCTGCATATATGCTAAGGGATAAAAGCTCCTTTTAATTACAACACTAAAATCATTCCAAGAGGATAAAACTTTTCCATGTTTCTTCATGTCCTTTTGAGTTTTGGCTTCCCACCAAATGAGTGTTGCACTGTCCAATCTTAAAGAAGCAAGATGAATCTTGGTTTCATCATCTGTGATTCTTTGTATCCTACAATACACTTCAATCTAACGAATCCAATTATCCAATTTATTAGCATTTACCTCTCCATTGTACATAGGGAATTCAAACTTAATATCAAGATTTAGTAAAGGAGTTTGTAAAGGAATTTTACCATGTTCTTTTGGATAATTTGGAGGTGGTTGTGAAATGGTGGAAGAGGTGGAAGATGGAGGTGAAGGAGGTGGAGAATCACCACTCCCTCCATTTCCCTTTGGAGTTTTATCACCACTGTCTCCATTTCCCTTTGGAGGGTTGGGGCTTTCACCTTGCAATATTGCATTTCTTTCTTCAAACAAAACTTTGACCATCTCATTCATATCATAGAAATATTTCTTGAAGTTTTCCTCCTCTAAAGGAAGCGTTCCATGTCTCTCCTCATGAGCCATATTTGGTGAATATATCCTTGAAACTTGAGGTGATTTGATAGTTCTCCTTCTTGAAAGTTGAGAACTTGGCTCTACAAGTTGACCTTCTTCTCTTGTGAGCTTCAATCTTGTAAGAATAAGAAGAAGAAAAAAAAAAACTTGCAAACAATCAAGCCTTCAAAAACCAAATCTTTGATACCATCTGATCTGAAAATGGAATGGATTTATTTCTAATAGATCTTTAAAATGAAGAAGAATCATCTCTTTAAATTGCAAGTGTAAAAATGGTATGTGTTTGGGTAATTGGATCAAGTTACTAACACATAAATTCAATGAGTTTTACTTAATCATGAGTAGCATATCAGACATATAAAAACCATCAATAATGAACACATAACACAACAAACGATAAAGGAGTTCACCCCTCTCTTAGGCTACATCCCCTGGTCCAAATTCCCTTGGATTATTTTCATTATTCTTAAAAATTACTCTTACAATGCTCATAATAAAAAATGGATGAATCCAATGGCCTTAGAACGTCCAAAACCCCCTAGCTAGGATTTTTCGGTACCTAGTTTGGCCAAAAAATGAAGAAGTTATACCTCGTGGAAGTTTTTTCCTTCAATCTTGTTGTACCTGTTCACCAAAACTCACCCACTGACAGAATAGCCCGACCTCTATGTTTTTTTCACACCAAAACCCAACACACGCCATGATCCCACAAATCAGGAGAAAATGTAAGACCGTTAGTGTGCTAGCCCCCAATCTTTGATGAAGAATTTGGTCGTATGGCCCCATGTGGCCAAAAACCTAATAGCCATGCACCCATTGACTAGATCTTTTGCGCTATGGTGTGTGGTCATATGGTTTTACGACATGTGACCTGGGGCTAAACATCAATTGATAACCCTTTTTCCCACGCCAATGGTTATGTAACCCCGTGCTTGGTTTTATGGATTGGTTTCATGGTAAAGCTATAGACCAGGGGATAAAATAGAGTGTTCCATGCACGTGCCAAGTGTAAAGGGTCCGGGAACATTATATGGTCGTATGTGTATATTTCGAGGGCTAGGGCTAGGCCCTAGCCTTTTATTCCATTGATTTAACCTTCGTTACAATTCAAATAATTAATTCAAACCATAAGTATTAAAAAACACCATGGGCGGGTTGGTATCCTGACACTTCCAAAGCTTTAGCCCTACCTGAAGGTCGCGGGTTCAACTCCTGTGGAGTCATAAAATTTCACCCATTGAAAATTGGAGGGGTGCCACGTGGCACCATAGCATTCGTCAACAATTATGACACTTGTCACAACCTAATTCTCCCACGTGTCTTCCATCGAACCTGTATGAATTTTCCACGTCAGCCCATGCCAACTCAAAACTCTACCATGTCACATGTACGATCGTATGGACTATACGTTCAACTTCCACGTCAACACTGTATGGACTGTATAGTCAGCAAAATTTTGCATGCTTGGAAAAATGAACAGAACACGATATCTAGATCATACGACGTGTGTTTGAGCCCATTCAAGTTGCATTGGGTTCGTGACAACGAGGCCCCCACACGTGTCCATTTTGAAGTGATTCTGAGCACTTTTATTTTTGATCAAAATTTGATCCCCTAGATCACTTATGACCATTAATCCATAACCTTTAACACCTACAATTTCTGACTTTAACCCTTCATTAAAACTTATAACCCCTAACACCTGATACATATATAACCTTCACCCATTTGACATATGATCCTTAACCTCTATAATCCATTATTCCATAATGTTATAACCCATAACCCCTATAATCCCATATAATTAATCCCTAATGTATGATTTCCTAACCCCTAACCCTTATAACACCTAACAATTACAAATCCTAATCCATATAACGTCTAACTAGTAGCTTATAAACCTTAATCTTGTAACTTGTGAATCTTAAAAGCTAACACTATTAACCTCTTACACCTAACACCTAATGCCAATAAACCCTAACACCTATAAATATTAACCTATATATTTCTTAAACCCTATAACATTAACTCATATGATCCTTAATCCTTAGAACATATATAATCACTAACCCCTAAGTTCTATAGCATATACAACCTATCAATTATGACCCCCATACAGCTTCTCTATGAGTTAATCTTTAATACAATATCTAACTTAAACAAGCCTTGTAACTCCTAATTCATAATCCTTACCCATTATTTCCCCATGTTATAACCCTGAAACCTTGTGAATTCTAGAACCTATAACCTGTATAACCCCTAATATTCAACCACAAAATCATATAACCCATAATATCTAACCAAATAACACTTATCTCCTAACTCTTATAACACATAACTCCCAATCCCTATGACTTCAAACCCACAAATAAATACATATTTATATCCCTAATCCACCTAACATGTAACCAATAATCCTTATAACTTATGCTATCCCTTAGAGACCATGAACACTAAAAATGGTCCACAATATCTATAATGTCTATGAACCCTTTGATCCTATAACCTATCTCGTTTTATCTCAAGAAGTCAAAATTTATAAAATCTAATAGTACTGAACCTATAACACTTAACCTTATAACCACTATATCCTTGCATACTTAACCATTATAACTGATAACCAACAAGACTTACAACCCTTAAATCCTCTAAACCTTACCTCAATAACCTCTAATCCATATTACCATAACCCTTATAACCTACATATATATAACCACTAAACCCTGAGTACTTATAGCCTTATTCCCTATAAACCTTTACTCCTATTACATTATATCTCAATATTCCCTAATCGATAATCCCTATAACCCTCATCACCTCTAACTCATGACCTTTATAACCTACAATGTAACATCTAACCCATATAACCCCTTACCATTTTAATGATTATCACGCTTGACATCCTTGGCCCTATAACTATAACCGATGTAACCCCTCATTCTTATAACCCCTATAACTTTAAGCCATATAGCCCAGTAATTATTATGCTTTAACATTTATAATAAATATATCCTTGAACCCTTATAAAAGTGTAATATTAAATCCCTATAACCTTTCTAACCCTTAACTTTTATAACACTTGAATGTGAATCCTTGTAACTACGAGCCCTTAACATATAGAAACCTAACACATAATCCTTATGAACACTTACATGTAAACTATGCCACTCCTCACCCTTAAAACCATTAATATAAACCTTAAGTCACATATCCCATGACCCTTATAAACCATAACACTATCACATATATTATTTAATGTTATCATGTTTAACCATTATACCCACTAA
>JASDQU010739120.1:29579-39956 GCA_032191745.1 Picea mariana
AATTGGGAGAAATAAGACTGCAAATTGTTCCGAGTGCCTCATCCATGCGATTTAAGTACTTGGATTTTTCTATGGATGATGTCAGATCTGTATCTGTATTCATGGTTAACCTATACAACCCTTTGGATCGGAGATGTATGGCTATTTTATCCTTCCATGCAAACTAGTTGTAAGGTGTAAGAATGAATTCTTTTTGGAATTACAATTTTCTATTGTTGAACCTGCACAGAATAGATATAGCTAAACAATAATACACACATTTGTAGATAGAATTGGAGAAAGAAGAAGAAGGAGAGAAAGAATTCTCATTAACTGTTGTGAATAATGAATAATTTACACATGATATACTCTGTATATCTCAATGAGTTTGACTTGAGGTGAACCAATGCACCATAGTGGTGGTCTAGAGTGATATGGACACACACCAACAATTATGGGAGTGAAATTCCACCTATTCTAGTCTCTCGGGAAGTTACAGGAGTGAACTCCCACCTAGTTGAGTTAACTAGTCAACTAGTCTTCAGGTAATTGACTGAACATAGAGTAGTGAGGAGTTAAATCATGGAATCAAGGCTAATGCACCACTCTGGTGATGATACCAAGGCAAGGTCGAATTAGCATGGTGATGATCCCAATGTTGCATGGTGATGATCCCAATGCAACATCTAAACTCAACTCAACTAGTCAAACTGATGTGTCAACTGAAAGAGAATATTCTCCCCTAAAATATAGGAGACTGGATAATGAATAATTATGAATAATAAACAAGGAATAACCTTAGGAAAAATAAATCCTAAGTGTGTGTGAAGTAACTCCAACATAAATGTGCAAGAGTATTTTTCTTGGAGTTTTAAAGGTGCACTATGAAGGACTGAGGTCTATGATGCTGCAAAGTGCACTATTTGGAGGTTTTTATTTTTTAGTCTAGGATTATATTCTGGGAATGATGCTAAGAGGTTCAATAGGGAATGAAGGATAAATATGACTAGATATTGAATCTATGTCTGGGGTATGAAGAAAAAGCGATGTGCTAGAGCATGAAATTTAAGGGTATGATGATGCTATGAAATACATAAAGTATGAAGCATGCAGGTGAAGTCAAAGATACTCTATGTATGAAGATATTAGGTTGGTTCCTATATATGTATTATGGACTTGGTGCTCAGCTAAGGAGATTGGTGTCTCTAGTAGGTTGGTGCCTACACAATATCTTGCTAAGTTGGTGCTTAGCTAAGGAGATTGGTGTCTAAAGTGGGTTGGGGCCTACATAATATCTTGTTGAGTTATTGTTCAGCTAAGGAGATTGGTGTCTCTAGTAGGTTGGTGCCTACAAGATTTGTAACAATATGTCGGTTCCTAGAGACATTTATAAAGATAAGTTTTTGAGTTTTCTCCTGCAATGGTTTCCGAGTTAAACTCTATGTACCGTGATTGAAGTTTACATGAATTTATTGTTTCAAATTTAATGAATGATTGATGAATTCTCAATTGAAGTAAAAAGTATCTTATAATAATTCACCTCGTTCCCCTCTCATTATAAGCATAAGTTCAACACCTTTCCATATGATTTGATATAGGAGACCTGTTGATGAGGTAACATGTAGTAGAAACTATTTCTACCCAAAATTTATACTATAAGTTGGATTGACTAAGTACATTGCTAGCCATGTCCATCAATGTTCAGTTCATGTGTTTTTCAAATCCCTTTTGTTTAATATCATATGGATTTTTCTTATGTATTTCTATCCCATTCTCCTTATATAACCTATCAAATTCTGCAGAACAAAACTCACCATCATTGTCAGTTCTCAACTCCTTAGTCTCCCTACTAGTCTAAGTTTCTAACAGAACCTAAAATTCCTTAAAGTGACTAAAGACATCTTACTTACTTTTGATAAAAATATACCCATATCCTTAGATAATAATCATCAACATGAACAATACACAATACATATGTTTATAAATTGAAAGGATTTTATCAGGACCAAATACATCAAAATGAATCAAGTGTAACCCAAATTTGCGAGAACTAGAAAAAAATCAAGCATGGTTTTGTTTTTCATATATATGATGCTCATGAAAATCAAATTCAAGTGTATAATTAGTTCACACATAAACAAGATATTTGTTTTTCAAGACACATAGACCCTTCTAGTTTCTTACATATATGGCCAATTCTCTAGTTCCATAACAATGTCTTCTATATAGGTAAATTTCTCTCTAAAGCAAGATCTCCTTTGGATACCGAGAAAGAATGACCAACAAGAGTAGACACAACAGTCCTCTTTATTGTTTTTTTTTATGATGAAGGTATATATTTTTTTCATCTCTTCACTATAGGTACATGAGAACTATTGCATTGAATGGGCAATGCATCATGTTGAAAGAGAGTTCCCACACAAACACCCTTTGTGAGCACCATGGCTACTCACACCATCTTACACCCCCTATTGTAGAAAAAACAAACACACCTACATAATTAAGTTCACTTAATGATATTAGGTTCCATGACAAACCCTAAATGTGCATAAATCATGACTGCCATTTTTTCTCTTCTTTTCTCCCTTTTTCTCTTCCTTCCATTCTCTTTTCAAATGATTGACCTTGTCACCATTCCAATGTCTTTCCTTAGACATTCCAGAATACTTAGATCTCCCATGGGTATTTTGAACTTCCTTTCTCCATTTTCATGCCTTTATCCTTCAGTGATTCATGAACAACCAAGGCCTCCTTAGTGGACATAGAATCCTTATCCCTCGTCACCTCTAAGAATAAAGCAACCATGACCTCATTAAGAACTAGTTTATTTGTAGTGTTTCCAATGGCCATTGCAAGGTTGTCCCACAAATGTACAAAAGAACATAGAAGGGTCATGCAAAGATACTCCTCATCCATGTTCACTCCAATTGATTTAAATTAGGTGACATAGTGTTTAATGCATTCAATTGCTCAACTATAGAATAACCATCACCCATTATCAAGGCATAAAACTTATTTTACATAAATAGTTTATTAACCAACAACTCATCTTGGTACAATCCCCCTTAAATTATTAAAAAAAAATAGTGGCTTCATAAAAAACATTCAACAACAAACAATTGACCAAACAAATTCTTATAAGGATTCTTTCCTTTCAATCTAGTGCTTCCCAATGTTTGTCTTTCATAATATATGATTTTTCTTTAGATATTGTAACCCATAGTTCTTGATATAGGAGTACTTCCTCCATCTTGATCTTCCATAGTGAAAAGTTTGTGGCACTAAACCTTTCCATTTGTAGTATTGACACACTTTTTGTTTTCCTACAACAAGATTTTGTTTTGCGCAAGCTCATGGTCAAACCAAGATTATATTAAAAAAAAACAGTGTCCCTAACACATAAGATCCGAGGTGATCAAACTCCAATACCAAATGAGAGGAAAAAAAGGTGTGGAATACACTTCCTACTCTAATCAACGAAAGAAGAATGTGCAAAAACTATAAATAAAAATTTGTAGAAAAAAAAATAACAAAAAAGCATAAACCATTATTAAGTGATTTCCTAGGGAAAAAACTTTTAGGAAAAAATCCCAATACTCCAAAGAAAGTTGAATGTATTATTTATCAACTAACAAATGTCACAATACATTTTGAGTGTCTATATTCTCTTAATATGTGTGAACAACAACATTAAGTTTTAGAGAAACTTCGAAAATATAATGACACCTTCAATATCCCCTCATCATAACTCTATTGGATGGCCCTGGCAACGGTTCCTGTCTCTGTTCTCTCTAAGATTCGTAAGATTCTTTTTTATTTCCTCTAGTCAGGGGGAGGAAAAACTCATGTGATACATATCTGTTGTTGGGAGACTTTAGCAAAGCCGAAACACCTTGGTGGTTGGGGCCTCTAGAATCTTTTCCTTTTTAATCGCGCCCTGGTTTCAAACTCATTGTAGCGAGTTATTTTAAAGGAAGGTATTTGGAAAAAGGTGCTCAAGGATAAATATTCACCATATTCTTCAATGGATACTTGGCTTAGATCAACTTTTCCTCTCCCACCAGCAGCTTCCCAGATCTAGAAAAACTTGTTGAAATCTTTACCTTTCATTACATGTTGGATTAGATGAAAACCTGGGAATGGCTCCTCCATTTTAATTGGTTTGGATAATATCTTGGGAATTGAAAATTCCTCTATACTTTATTCAGAGCTACAAGTGGCACTAAAGGAGAAAAATATTTGTTATTTATATCAATCTTTCGCTCAGTCCTATTTGGGTTACATTACAAATCAATGGAAATCAAGTGCAGAATTAGATCTCACGGGAAACATGTCAGATGAGTGGCATTCTTACTGTAAGGCTCTCATTCAATTTGGGATTCAACTCCAGCCAAGAGAGGACTCGGTTATCTGGACATGAGGTGATCAATCTGATTTTATCACTGTTAAAAATGTTTATAACTCTTTGGCAAAGGAATACTAGTCGATTCAAACAATAGGATGGTGAAGACAACTTTGGTCATGGGACCTGGCACACAAAATCAAACTCTTTACGTGGTTGGCATTAGATAACAAAATTCTCACTTGGTAAAGTCTGAAAAAAGAGGCTGGGAAGGTCCGATATACTATCCTTTGTGCATTAGGGATGATAAGACAATCTTTCATTTATTTGTAAGTTGTTGATTCACACAACAAATTTGGAATTCCTTGTCAACAGTTTTCAACTTTGCTACAGTTTGGGGAGGTAGCACTCTAACAAATTGTTTTGAAAATTGGCTTAAGTTGGAAAAAAGATGGCACACACCACCTGCATTTACTTGCTGGTATATTTGGTTGGAAAGGAACAAGTGTATCTTTGAATCCCGTGCAACTGTAGTTCAGGGATTTTTTTTTCAGATACGAGGAATGGTGGAAGCAACTAGTGCTCGATATCCTCATTCACTTTTTCTCAAAAGGAAAAAAAAAACACCTGATCTTACTATGCATAATATTTGTTGGTTTGATGGTGCTGCTCAAAATAATGGCACTCTAAGTGGAGCTAGGGGTATCATAAAAACTACAGGGAACATTATCTACAGGTGTACATTCAATTGTGGAATGGGATCAAACACCAGGGAATAACTTCTTGGTGTGTGGGCCACCTTATCATTAGCACATAGACTTGACATTGAACATCTTTAGTTGCTTGGGGATTCAAAGACAATGGTGGATTGGTTGAATTATAAGTGCAATCTATAGGTTACTTCACTTATGGGCTGGATGGAGAAGATTAGGGACCTCACTACACTCTTCAATGAGATTAGATTTGACCAAATATATAGGGCAGAGAATGTGGAAGAAGATATACTATAAAAAAAAAACTCGAGGTTCTGGAAGGGAGGATCCACTTCAACAAATGGCAGGATGCCTAGGAGGGCCCCCCACTATCACTTCATCTTTACATTTGATATAGATAGTATTTCGAGGAATTCTATGACTTCTTTTTATTTTGAGATATAACTAGCTCTATATTGTGATCATGGCTATAGACATTTTGGACTCCCTTTGAGAACAAGATATATTTAATATATATTGAGAAATTTTATGCTAAGAAAAAAATCCAACCCAAAAACTCAATATATAGACATAACTCCATTCATCAATCAATCACTACTCATGCAAGAAAAAATGCATTTATTCACACATGCCCACATGCTTTGCCTAATTAGGTTGCACCCCTTCCTTCTTTAAGCGAATATGTTGAGTTTGCATGCAGTCATTAAGTGAATATCTTGAGTTTGTATGCATTCTTACAAGCATGACTTGTATGCATGCATTCAAAGTGTATGACATGTAGAAGGTAAATTTCTCTTCAACTTTTCAAGACTTCTAGTAGTGTTTAGAGGTTTTGACCTATGGAAAAATCATTAAGGATATGTATTCTATTTGTTTTCTTGTGGGAATATGTACCCTTCATGCATATTTTGATCTTTAACTTGAATATGGGCAACGAACCATTCTTAAATGGATTTCTTCATATGGACTTATTGATTTAACTATGTGGAATTTTAAGGTTGAGATTGATTTCTCTACTTGTTTCCAAGCTGTAAGCTGATTTTAACTAATAAGCTTCTAGTAATCAATGATGCTCGAACATAATGGATAGTATAGGCTAGTTATGATGGTTCTTACTAAGCTGATTAGTACTAATGATTCTTAAGTATCAACGTAATACATCATGTATCTCTTATGGAAACACAAGCACCTTTAGTGAAACCACATAATGTTTTGTACTAAGTGTGATTGGAATGGGTGATTACCATTATATTGAACCATATGTGAGTGAATATGGATATGTAAGCTCTATACAGATAAACACATAGTTGAATAGAGTATAATAAAAGCTATATCATAGTGAAAGCTAGCTTACTCCTACTATATAAGTAAGCATACAGTTTTCAATAAGGAGTAACGATAGTGCCCACTTGCTCGAATTGAAAAGGGTTATTTTTGCATGTCTATTATAATCCACTTTATTGATTTAACTATGTGGAATTTTAAGGTTGCGATTGATTTCTCTCTACTTGTTTCAAATTTTCAATAAGGAGTAACGATAGTTCCCTCTTGCTCGAATTTAAAAGGGTTATTTTTGCATGTCTATTATAATCCACTTAAAGAATCTGTGATATTATAATATAGATATCCCATTTTGTTAAACCTATCTAATAAAAAAATATCCTAATTTAGTTAGGAATTGAGCGTAAAGATGGAATATTATAAGAATTGAGAGTAAAGGTAGAATATTATAACGAGTATTGCTTTAGTTAAATTGTATTGATTTTATTGTTAGGAATATATAAGAATTGAGAGTAAAGGTAGAATATTATAACGAGTATTGCTTTAGTTAAATTGTATTGATTTAGTTCTTTTACAAAGCATAACAATTAAAAGAAATTAACCAAGAAAAGTGAATTGGTTTTATAATAGTAATGGTTTTACTTAGGTATGGGAGATCTCCTACACCTCTTCTCTTTCATAGAATATTTTTCCAACACTAAATCCAATGAAGGGAAGTTGTTTCTCTAATCATGATTATATTATTGTCTTTGTCAGCTTTTTATGAGAATGTGATAATAACATTTTTCAAATCTATCAATGTAGATTTTGTTGAAGTGTTATTGGGTTTTACTTAATAGTGATCCATCTTTGAAAATTTCAACGAGTAAAGATTTATATCTTTTCCCTTACTAGTTTGTAAATATTTGTCTTTTGAATAAGAGGTTGATATATGTTCATGATTAAAATAGAGTGTACATTTGAAAGTAATATTTTTTAGTCTATAAGTTATTTCCAACTTCTATCTTTGATCTCCTAATACAATTTGGTCAGAAGTCTTTGGCATAAATTGACTTAAATTCATACCAAAGTATATGTATTGAAAAAATTAATGTTAGTTTTTGGAGCATTACGACTAAGCTTATAAAAATCATTACCAATATGTTTGCAAGGAAAACATTGTAAATATTTGTGAATACCTATTAGGAAAGACATTTTCCTTAGAGTTGGGTTCTTTGGACAAAATTTCCATTATGAAGACCATGATTCATCTTAAGATGGAAATCTATCAATCTCATGAATGACTAGTTTTTGTTGGTAAGAAGGTGGAAGACGATTTTACTCCAATCGATTATGACATATAGAAGGACTTAATCCTTCATTTGTTGCTTCATCATTCCAACATATCTTAGAGAAAAGGATGAACTCCTCTTTTGAAGCTCTGTAAATTTCTCTTTATGGAGGGACAAACCCATGCTAGGCAATATAATTTAAGAAAACCCTTTTTAAGTCGAGAAAAAATATGTCTAGCCCTTAAAATAAACGCCATATTGATTCTTGAGAAGAACCTATCCCCTTCCTTTTGTGCAAAGAAGAAAAATTCCATTATAGTCTTAAAGATTTATCTTACATGGGTCAACGAGTGGAGAACATATTTTACACATGTCTTATTTGTAGGTTTCGTGGTCTTTGGTCATCACTGAAAGAGATTTAATTATGGATAATTGTAACTTTGGATCCCTCCTATACAGTCTAGTGGTTATCCATCCAAACATCAAAGTATTCTTCATCTTAAAATTTGTTGAAGAGTAGGACAAAGATAAATTTATAATTAACGAATCCTTGTTCATGGAGGATGTAGGTCTCTTTATGACCTATAACCCCTTGGCTTTAACCCATGCAAATGTCAAATATTTGTTCGCTTACCCAATCTACTTTTAAAGATATATAGTGATATTTTACCATGTAAAATTTGAAATGAACATATATATATATATAAAAATAAAGATAAAGATGATAATATAGAGATTGAGATGGATATATATATATATATATATAGACTAGGAATGGGGAATGAAAAAAAATATATAGATCGATTTAGGGAGAAACCTTAAACCTTACCTTGTAAAATTATTAATTAACATAATTTAATTATTATATAACTATAAATAAGAAAAGAAAGAACTAAACTGGATGAACATAAGTGTCCACTAATAAAGATTCGAGATTGATAAATATCTTGCACATGATAGATACAAATTAATAAATAAACACATTAAATAAAATAATGTCAAAGGAAACGAGGGCATCCTCCTCGCACACTAGTATAAGTTTTTTGTTACGCAATGTTTAAATTGGATTAAGTTATGCTTTTACTAATGGTGTGGGGTTAGCCCTCGTTTTCATTAGTGATAACTATGTTGAGCATATTTTGGAATATTCTTAGTCTTTCCATATACTTCTTAATAAGAAATGGTTTCAGCCATTTGAATGAAATGTATAACTAATGACGTAGGTACCATGTAAGATAAATAAAATAATGTGAAGGGGCATACTCCTTGGACACTATAAGATTTTGTTTCGAATGGTTTAGATTGGATTGACTTATCATCTTTTCCGAATTATTTTAGTTTGAGGTGGGGTAGCCCTCATTGTCATGAGTGACAACTATGTTGAGAAATGCACTAGACCACTAACTTGTGGGACTGTTTTGGAATATTCTTAGTCTCATTAGGTATATATTAATAATAAATATTTTTTTAATGAAATAAATATTTAATCAATGATGCGGTATTATGTAAAATAATTTGGTTTGGTGTTTGGTTAAGGAAACATGTTCGTAGATTGTAGCATATGAAAAAAAGAAATAAGTTATTATTATTTGGTTTGGTCTTTGGTTAAGGAAACGTGTTTATAAATCGTAACACATCAAAAAAAGAATAAGTTAGTATTATTTGGTTTGGTTTTTGGCTAAGGAAACATGTTTATAGATTGTAATACATGAAAAAAAAAATTATTGTTATTTGTAATTTTTTTTATTATATTTAATTTACATGTTTTTTATTAATAAAAATGAATGTTATATTTTATAATTTTATAATTAATGTTATTGATATTTTATTGAAGAGATGGTTTACTGATTTGGTTATGAGAATATGTTTAAATATTTTTATCTTATAATTATAAATAATTAGATTGGTTGGTCAAAATGGATGATGATATTCTTATACTAAAGCTTAATTCTTCCAAGTATGATATGTTGAGTTCTTATGGTCATTAAATTGTGTTGGGGTAGCATCAGCCATCCATAATGGAAATATGCCATATCTCTTAATAGGGGGTGGATGTTCAACATTTAGGTTGAAGAGAAAATCTTTTCAATTCCTCCCTATTCTTATGTTGTAGCAAGTTATTTTTATTTGGATTATTCTTAGTTTACGTTTTTATTATTCATAATAAATGTTCCTTTTGTAAGAGTAAGTAATGTTGGGCATGAGGTCCCAATTCTTCATATGTGGTGGAAGCTCGACATTTATGTTGAGAGAAATCATGGGACCAATTTCTTCATATTCTTAGAAAGTGGCAAGTTATTGTAATTTGGAATATTCTCAGTTTTACCTAGATCTTATTCATAATAAATACTTCTTATATAAGAGTAAGTTAGGTTACATGTAGAATTAGTATACAATGTGAAATGGCATCATACATCTTGATGAGTAGTTAATGCTCAACATTTAATTTAAGAGGAAGAATATTCTTATCAATTTATCCTTATAAAATATTCTTGATTTTACTTGGTTCTTATTCATAATAAATGTTTCCTTTATCAAAGTAAGTGAAGTCGAGCATGTCATAGCCATACAATGTAACCATACCATAGAGAATGTCATAACTATACAATGTAACACCACACAAAGCCTATTTATAGATGTTGTTGCATGGCATTCAAGAAACATCTTATTAATTCTTAATTATTTGTAATGTTGTAATTACAAATTGTTGTTATTTAAAATATTCTTGATTTTATATGATCCTTATTCATAATATATTATTAATTTTACATGGTCCTTACTCATAATAAAT
>JASDQU010739120.1:67035-78946 GCA_032191745.1 Picea mariana
CCTATATTTCTTCAAGAGGTGGAAGAAAAGAGGATCGATGATGGTTATCGTCCCAAGGTACATCGTCAATGCTAAGCATTTCCATAATAGATTCGTCGGACGAAAATATTTGAGAAATGTAGTCAAAGGCAGATGTCAAGGAATTTAACCAAGATGGCATTGAGTAGGTGTCAGGTGCCAAGAGATGTTGGTCATTTGAGAAGGGACAGGCTGATTGAATAGCAAGGTATGAAGCCTTAGCTGGACTAAATGGCATGGTGTCACCTAGTGCACTGAACTCTAGAGGACTAGGTACAATTCAGGGATCAAATGATTCCAAAGACTGATAAGTCATAGTCGAGATCATATTGATTGTGGAAATATGATGTGTGGTAGGAGGGAGTGGTGCAGGGAAAGTACCCATAAGGGTAGAATATTTTAACAATCCTACACTAACACTTTCATACGTGATCTTGTGATCTCCCAAAAAAGGAATATTGTTGGTAGCGGGAGCACGAGCGTCGGGTGTACAAAAGTCTAACTGATCGATATGACAATTTTTCCCTGATGAGGAAATTGTACACATCAAAACACCGACGAAGAAACAAAAATCATAGCATAAAACCAACTTCTTCCGAGTAATAAGTTTTAATCGAGGCAAGAATAGACCACCTTGACGTCAACAGAGACAGTTTTGGCGCCCAACTAGACGGACAGGGACTGAAAAATACCATGAGGATGAAAACCTCGCCCATCGAATGCGCACAACATCGTTGGGGATTTTTTGAGTGTGGGTGATTTTAAAACTTTCCAACACGCTAAAGACATGACACAAGTAGAGGCTCCCTCGTCCAAGATGGTGCGGTGAATTTGTTGATTGTGAATAACAACATCAATTTGGAAAGCAAGCTGGTGAGAGAGTCGAGATGTAAAATTGTCCAGGTTAAACATGATATTGGACGACTTAGGATCAAAAGCACCAATAGCAGCCAAGAGATTTCTACATTGACTTGGGAAGTGCTGTAGAACTTCTAACGCAGACATAGCACATGGTGCTTGAGCCAAATCTTCAACAATGTTGTAGTTCTGGGTGACACGTGAAATAGGATTAAAGGTAGATTTGTGGATAGTTCTCTTAGGATGGCATAGTATAGAGTCAAACGTAGGTTTCTCGATCTGAAATGATCTAGGCGGAGGACTAACAGATGGAGGACTAATGCAGGATGGTGATGGATCCGGTAAAGTATCATTAGTGATATTTCCTTTGTCAGGTTTAACTAGCGTGTCATAGGTCATAGAGCGGGTGGTTAAATAAATTCCGTTAAATAGATAAATATGGGCACTTGTCGAGGCTTCATCATGATAAGGGTGGTTGGAACTGCCCCCTGGAGAGGGGGTTTGTGCAACCAGAGAATTCTGTTAAGGAAAAGGCTGAGTAAGCATGATGGGTTGAGAATTACCCTTAAAAATTTTGGCCACTTCATCCTGATGTGGACAGTCTCGAGTGTAGTGATCGTCACCACAAATAAGACATGGGAATTTTGGTTTCTGCTGTGGTTGCTTTTCGGTAGCAAGCACATGAGTTTGAGTTTTGGGTTGTTCATTGTTATTATTCTTCTTCGGTTTATTTTTGGTCTTCTTCTTACCTCTGGATTGTTGTGAAGGGGCAGATTGAATTGCATTCACCTTAGAGATTTGAGTTTTGGGGGAGGTAGAGGGGAGTGAGGTCGAACTGGGAGCGGGTGCCGAAGCATATCGATGTGTTATTCCAATTGACTAGGAAGTAGATTGGGTTTTGATGGAGCCGATAACTCCATTTGCATGTGACGTGGATGACGGTTTAGATGGATCGGTAGTTGCACGAGTAGCATTTGGGATCAACTCATACAAAGTACCAGATTGTGAATAAACCAAATCTAAGTACTGATCCCAAGCAATGGATTCTTCCTCTGTGACTACACTACCCATGGTGACATCTCGAGAAATCGGGGGTAAAAGTGATTTAGTAAACCATTCTGCCACTAACTGATCGGGAATGATTGCTTTGATCAACCTTCGTCATTGCCTCCACTCATGAATATGATCAGAGATATGCATAGAGTTAGTTTGACGAAGGGAGGTCAAGAGTTCGATACCCATCTTGTATCGAATGGATAGTTGAAAGTGCTTGAGAAAGGACATGGCAAGGGAATTGACATCTTGGAAAGAACTACGTGGAAGTTCAATATACCACTTGGATGCAGAGCTCGTAAGTGTACACTAGAAAAGAAGTGAACGTATAGAATCGTCCATTAAGGAGTTCGATGAACACCATAAATGGAAAGTCATCACATGATTGTTCGGGTCTTCACCAGGTTTATCTTCAGATTTTGGAATATCGGAAGGTAATTTAGTAGGGATCACTGGCCAAAAGGGATAATGCAATATAGGATCATTGGTCAACTGAGATAAGTCTGGGAGATCCAGATTCACGAGAAAGGGTAGTTGTCGGTTAACTTGAGGATGATACTAGTGTGGCATAGGGACACCAATAGGACCGTAAACTGGGTTAGGTGGATAATTGTATCCAGTAGGTCCTCCTACATTTGGTTGTTGTTGACCAGAATAAACAGGATTTGATGATGGTTGAGAAACATGTGCATATGGAGGATAACCTGATGGGTTCTGAGGATTATAAGTCAGTTGATGGATTTTCCCATAAGGGGGATAAACGTTTTGTCCATAGGGAGGATAAGGTTGTTTATTTCCTTGAGGATATTGCCCCCCTAGGGAATAGGGGATTTCTCGGAAAAGGAACGTGCCAAGGATTTGGTGTCACATTTTGTCCATACAATGGGTTATGGACTCCAGTCTGAGTTTTCCCCCCGAGCAGAGGTTGTGTCCCGATTTGAGTTTGACCACCAAATGGAGGTTTCCTCCCAAATGGAGGCTGCCCCCTAGAGGGAGGTTTCCCCCCAGTGGGAGGTTGAGTGCCCAGAGGGATCTGGAAACCAGAAATGAATGAATGACATGAGACTCCAACTGGATTAGAGCCACCAAGACTAGTTCCTCCAAACAAAGGTACAGGGATAGAACCTCCAGGTGGAACCTGGGTAGTGTGGATAATGGAAGGATTCAGAGCTATGTACCCAAGTGGAACTAAAATATTTGGTCTAAGTGGTGTTCCAATCAGATTCCGGGATGGTGTCACATTTCCAGTGGGGATTGTAGCAACATGCAGGACCATAATGGAATGAGCCATCTGGAGAGAAATGGTCGAACAAAGACCAACTGATTGTCTGTATGACATGATGGTGGCAATACTAGGTGTAGCAGAAAAGTGATCTAAGGGTACCATGTATATAGTAGAAATTTCGGGTAATTGGGATACGACAGGTATATTAGCACCTGCCCTTGAGCCGAAAATATCCTCTACTATAAGAGGTGGGTTTCTAAATATGTTAGTAGTCCAAAAGGGATTCTCGCCTTCAAGGCCTGTGAGTGGTCCAGTTGGTATTCCATAAGTGTCAACAACAAGTTCTTCAGATGAATTTAGTTGGAGAATACATCTCTCGTAAACGTGAGGAAGTCGGAAAGACTCTAGAGAATCAGAAATTTGGAAATGTTCTAAAGAGTCAGTCCTTTCCACTTGTGAAGTGGTGGTGTCTTGGACCTCACTTTGTTGAGGAGAGCCCTTCGGTGGATCAGTAGGCAAAGGTTGATAACCCTTCGGATCTTCCGAGGTAGCCCTTGCATTCTACGTGAATGACGTGGAGGGTCAATATTGCCCAAACCAAATACTTTATGCAAAATATATATGGCCAACTAACGAAAAGGAGCAACACACACTAAAAATCTAGGAATCAAACCAAGTAAATAAAACCTTCTCTCGATGACCGTACTAGTTGGTGATGAAATTCATTGTCGCGTGATCAAGTCAATAAGGGGCTAGGATGTGAGTGGGTGGAACAATTATGATGGCCACCTGCTTAACGGACTTATGCCTTGGTGCAAGCTTCCACGCAGTACTTGTGGATTTACCATCCAAGGAGCTCGAGTGAGTTTTACCAACGTCTTTTCTAGGTACAGTGAGACTTCCCTTCACTGTCACCTTGTGTAAGAACCTAAATATTATGGCTACTAAGGACACCAAATCGTAGTCAGCCCCTGGGTGGGTACAGTCAAAATTCCAGTTCGAACATATTGGAAGGATAACAAGTCCGAAATCCTTCGAGAGAATTGAGGACAAGTGGACTAGTAGAACTCCATAGGACCCGAAACGGATTCGAAATTCACTAAGCACCGAGACCAAATTAAAATAGTTGAACCTAAGAAATAACCCCCAATATACAATCTGACTAGTATGAACGGTTGAACCACGAAGGGATAATCTCCGTAACTCTCCCGAAAGTGACCTTGTGCGTAACCCCTATATGAGAGGGGGATCCCAAAAAGCCTATACGACAATTGGATTTTCTCTCCCTATCTCAAGATGCTAGTGTTTGTTTTGAATACTTTGGAGATTTGTACTCATAGCCTAATCCAAAGTGCTAATCCTAGTCTAAAGTTGGTGGAAGATTCTAAAAAAAATGTTCTAGATCAATTTTAATTAGTGTTAATTTTGTAGTTGTTCTTTACTCAGGGGTGTATGAAAGTGAAACTTGATGGTGTAATGACTCAATTCCCCCAAAATGCATAAGAGATGATAAACAATCTTTTCTTTCAATGAATGTCTATTTAAGGGAAGGAGAAAAATGTTCTTTTCACTGTCAAACATTAAGATGCAATATCCTCATGCAATTGTTTCTCAATCAAATCCAATATAATGGTGAAATTTTCATAGAATTGTTCTAAGATCCAAAAGCCAATAAAAAAAAATATCCTTTTGTTTATGTGTGAATGATAATCAATCTGATGTAAAGCTTCCTATGTCAATTAGAATTTAAGATCAATGAGATTTATACAATCAGAAGCAAACTTCACACAAACAAAAACACACTCTCATTGTGATTAAACAAGAAACAAAAAGGAAAACCAAATTTGCAAAACAGAACCAAAAATCTCAAACAAAAGAGAAATGTTGGAAAATTGACCTCAAATATCAAATGGAATGGTTCATAGATATCTGATTTTCCTTACCATAGCTTTCATTCAATCAAATAAATGAGAAGAAAACAATAATTTGATTCCAAGTCTTCAAAGGAGAAGAGTGACTCAAAGTAAGGAAAAAAAATGTCAAAAAATCCAAACAAAAGGTAATCAATTCTTAGAAAACAAAGTGTTGAAGGCCAAAACAAAGATACACTGAGGTTGTAAGAACTCTGAGCAAATGCAAATGCAAAAAAAAAATGGACTCTGAGACTAATTCCCTACAAGATTTCTAACATAAAAAGAGAAACTCTCTGGTGTCAAGGGCACCAGAGTGTTGCAAAGCCCTGTGGAAGCCTGGCAGGGAGCGTTAGCGCTCTGGTAGCAGAGGCAGAGGAGTGCTAGCTTCTCAAAATTCAGAAAAATGCCCAGAAATCCAAAAACTCAAGAAAACTCATAAATTCAAAGTGTATAGGATGAAGTAAAGAGACAATCAAGACATCTAAGAATCAGAGACACAGTATGAATAAGATAAAAAATGAGAAAAGGATAAAACAAGATATATGAAGGAAACCACAACTGAAAGCTTCAATTTCCCCGGTGGAGTCGCCAATTTCTGTTACAGAGAAATCCCCCTGCGGACAAGTGGATTCCCTCTTGGGCTCTAGACTCCTAATACCAAGACAAAAAGGGTGCTAACATTGGACACTGAAATCCTTTTAAATCTAGCTAAAGTAATGTATAGAGAAGAGGAAGAAAGGTGTACCTTTTTAACAGAGTTCGTCCTCGCATAGTCCNTTCTACTAAGATTAGCTTGAAACCATATCTATCTAATAGACACAAGTTCATGTAGAATAAACACAACCTTGAAAGAAACAGGACAAGCACATATGTATATTAATGAAAACAAAAAAAAGTGCTTACAACCATGATGTAGATGTAGCAGCTTCGCCAAGCTCTCACTGTCCAACCCTTTGCTCAAATAATCCACACAAAATGATGATGCTTCAATGATAAATCTCCCTTATGAGATCATAAGTCTGATGCCTTCAATGTCTCCCCTTTTCACCATGAGGAGGCCTCCTTATATAGGCTTGGAGAGGCCTAACCAGTTAAGAGATTCTTGGGATAGGTTGAGGATCCTTCTCCTTCAGTTGTGGATCTTCCCTAATATTGAGCTTTGACCTCAGATTTGAATCCAACCAACTCCAAAGATGAGGGGGATTCTTCCATGATTTTCCTCAACAGTCCAAAATTCGCTTAAAAAGGGCCAACGCTCCCTCAGAATGGGGCATAGAGCGTTGCAACGCTCCCCCAAAATAGAGTACAGAGTGTTGGCACTCCCTGATAGTGTATAAGGGAACGCTGCCTTCCAAAATTGATTTTTGAGTGGTTTTTTCCATGGCAAAAGACTTGTACTCTTTGTCAAATGATTTCTCTTCTTCAAAACCAGTCTTTTGAGGTGTCTTTTAAGTGTTCTTGATAATGTCATCCGAGACATGACATAGGCAAGATGATAGTATGATATTTGCGACACTTGTAGCCAAAATGCGACACTTGCGTCATTGGTAATGACGACACTAGGCCATCATCGTAATGAGTAATTTTGATGTGTAACAACATCAATGACAACCAATTTTCCAACAATCTCCCCCTTTGGCATTGATGGTGACACTCATACTCTCCCTGTGACCATCGCTCCCCCTGTCTTCATGCTTCTGAACTTTATCTCCTGCTTTTTTTCTTTCTCTCCCCATTTGACATCAATGACAAAGGTTAAGTCCCCTTGACTTCTTTGCAGAATGTTGTGTAGATTAATGTGGGGTAGAAACTACTCTGAGTTTCTATCGAATATAATCAAATGTCTCTCTTTGTATAGGTTTGGTGAAGATATCTGCAATCTATTCTTTTTTCTCAATGTACTCCAACTTGATATTCTTCTATGTGACTTGTTCCCGTAGAAAGTAGAACTTGATAGGAATATGCTTGGTCTTGGAATGCATAACTGGATTTTTGGAGATACTTATAGAACTAATATTATCATAGAATATTGAAATAAGCTCATCATATTTTACTTGTATGTCTTTCAAGGTTTGCTTCATCTAGAGGACCTGAATACAACATGTTGTTGCTGCAATATATTATGCTTCTGTTGTAGATAAGGATACTGAGGACTGCTTCTTACTTAAACAAGACACCAAAAAATCACCCAAGTATAAGGTTTCTCCACTAGTACTTCTTCTATCATCAATGCTTCCTACCAAATATGCTTCTATGTAGGTGACCATAGTTATCTCATTCCATTTTGGATACCATAATCCAAATTCTATTGTTCCTTTGAGATATTTGAAGATTCTTTTTATTTCCATAACATGAGTTTCCTTCGGTGCGGCTTGAAATATTTCAACTTGTCCAATTTCTTGCGTCACATTTGGTCTTGAGGCTGTCACATAGGGTAGGCTACCAATCATCAATCTATAGAGTCTATGATATGCTTCCTTAGATTCATAATATTTTCTTAACTTACAACCAATGACCATAGGAGTACTTATGGGTTTGCAATCTTCCATTCCAAACTTCTTCAAAATTTCTTTGATGTACTTGGTTTGGGAAATGAAAATACCTTCATCTAGCTGAGATATATGGAGTCCCAAAAAGAAAGTCAACTCACCAAGTAGGGACATTTCAAACTCACTCTACATGTCTTTGGAAGACTTATTACTCAACATGTCATCATCACTTCCAAAGATGATGTCATCTACATATACTTCAATGATAAGTATGTTGTTTCGATCCACTTTTATGCAGATATTTCTATCTTCATTTCCCTTTCTGAATCCTTGTTGCTACAAGTACTTGTCCAATCTTGAATACCACGCTCTAGGGGTTTGCTTGAGTCCATATAGAGCTTTCTTCAATCTGCAAACATAATCTTCCTTTTATGATAATAAGAACCCTTATGTCTATTCTATGTAGAACTTTTCTTCTAATTCTCCATTTATAAATGTTGATTTTACATCCATCTGATATACTCTGATCCTTTTGGAACATGCATAGGACAAGATCATTCTGATTGCTTCCATTCTGGAAACATGAGAAAAAGTTTCTTCAAAATATACTCCTTCAACTTGAGCATGTCCTTTGCATACTAGCCTTGCCTTGTTTCTGGTTACTTGTCCATCTTCGTTAAGTTTATTTTTGAACACCCATTTTGTACCAATCACATTTTTGTCCTTAGGTCTTGGAACCAGTTCCCATGTCTCATTCTTCCCTATTTGATTCATATATTCTTCCATGTTCTTGATCCAATGTTCATCATTGTTGGATTCCTCAAAGATACTTGGTTCAATTATGGATAATAGTGCTATATGTATTTGTTCTGGTGTACATGATCATCTGCTTCCTCTGGTTTCTATTCATGCATTTTTATCTCAAATAATTTGTTCTAGTGGATTATTCTTTTGAACCTGACGGTTAGATGTTTTAGCAGGTGTTTGGAAATCTTGTTGATTGTCTTCTGTTTCTCCTTGCTTTGCCTCTGGTTTCTTCTCTTATGGTTCTTCTACTTCTTCCTCTACTTCTTCTTCCTTTAGTTATTCTTCTACTTCATGTCTTTCTGAATTTATGTTTCTTCTATGGTCTTCAATACATTTGTTTCTTCAATCTTTACATTGATGCTTTCCACTATTTTGTTGAGTCTTAGGTTGTAGCATTTGTATACCTTTATTTTTCTGAGTATCCAACCAACATTCCTTTGTCAACTCGAGAGTCAAAATTTCCAATCTTTTTATCTTCTCTTTTTATGTAACATTTTCTTCCAAACACTCTAAAGTGCTTGACATTTTCTGGTCTTCCCTTCCAGAGTTCATATGGAGTCTTGCCATTGTTACTTCTAAGCATTCCTCTGTTCAATATATGAGCGATTGTAAGTATTTCTTGTACCCAAAATATATCACCCAACTTGGAATCTTTGAACATGGTTTTGACCATTTCGTATACAGTTTTGTTCTTCCATTCAACAACTCCATTTTTCTGAGGTGTTCTAGCTACTAAAAATTGTTTTTTTATTCCATGTTCTTCACAAAAGTCTATGAATTATTTTGATGTGAACTCCCCTCCATTGTTTGATATTAAGCACTTGATTTTCAAATCAGTCTCATTTTCAAACATCTCTTTGAATATCTTGAAACATTCGAATGCATCTTTTTATTGAGAAAATAAACTCCGGCCATTCTTGTGTAATAATCAATAAGTAGCATGAAGTATTGTTCACCATTCAACCCTTTTGTTGCCATCAGTCCACATAGATCGATGTGTACAATCTCCAATGGTTTTGTTGTAGAGTATTCCTTTGTTCTAAACTCAATTCTTGTTTGCTTTCCTTGTAGACAATGCTTGCACATAATATTGGTTGGCTTTGAAATTTCAGGCATTTCTCTTACCACTTCCTTTCTGCTGATTTTGACAAGATTGTCAAAGTTCATATGACGAATTACTCTATTCCAAAGCCAACTTTCACTTTCTTTTCCCAAGAAATATCTTTCCTTTCCTATCTCATTTAAGATGTATATGTTCTTTGGATTCCTTATTGTCGTCGCCACCAAATTTCCTAGTCCTTTCCTTATCTTACATTTCTTTGAGTGGAATAGAAGTGTGTGTCCCTAGTCACACATTTGACTGACACTTAGCAGATTATGCTTCATATTTTCGACAAGTAGGACATTTTCTACCATGACATCTTTGCTTCCAAGCCTGACTGTGCCTTTTTCTATAATTTTGGCTAAGTTATCATTCTCAAATGAAACTGATCCATCTCTTCCCTTCCTTAGAGTTACAAACATGACCTTGTCACTTGTCATGTGCTTTGAACAACCACTATCAAAGTACCGATCACTTTTTTTTATTTGGGTTTGTAGAGAAATAAAAAATTCTTGAATGCTCAATTTATCTTGCTTCATTTTCCATATCCTTGATGGTTCTTTTACATGACTGTTGAGATCCTTCTTTAATTCCTTTGCAGGAAAAATCAATCTACAATGTTTGGCGATGTGTCCAATTTTTTTTCTTTTGTATCATTCTACTTCACTATTTAATGAGCCAAAAATATTATAGTTTATGCTGTATGCTTCATCAACATTTCTGAGATAATTGTTTCTAGAGTAGCCTTCATAGCTGCTTCTATTCTTATCATAATCTCTATACTTTATAGACTTGTGCCCAAAATTGTTACTTGAATAACATAAACCAAGAAAAATAGTTTGGCACATGAGTGTGGGGGATATTCTAGGTGGTGCAAATATTTTGTAATCTTCTTCCATTGCCCGAATTTTCTCCTTTGAATACTTTCCTTCTTCCTTCTTGATGCGACCTTTGATGTTTTTTGCATAGCTATTTTGTTATGCTTCATTTTCTGTCGTCGTGGAGCTCGAACCATTCTCAGTATGCATTTGTTTGTATCCTAGTCTAGACTTGTCATAGTATGGAATTTGAATGCTGATGATTTCATCCAATATTTTGGTGTTTTAATATTGCATGTCCTTCTTCCAAACTTCCTTCCTCAGTGAGACTATTTCTGCTTCCAAGCTCTTCTTCATTTTCTCCTTTTCTTCCAACTAGTTTTTTAGTGTTTCTTCAATCCTTCTGGCTTCTTCTACTTGGACCTTTATATTTGTAATCATATATTTTACTTCTTTAGAGTTGGAATTTTGAGAACCCTCTTTTATCATGTTCAATTCTTCCGTGAGTGACTCATTTTTCTTCCTTTGTCTTTTTAGCTCACTTAAGGCGCTGATTAGTTTTTCTTCAATATCTACTTCACCTTCTTCTTCATAATATTCTTCATCATTTTGTTGAGTTTCCAATGTCATAAAGAGCACTCTTTCTGATTCACCATCACTATCACCATCCTCATCAAATGAGGAACAATCTTCTCTTAAGTAGAGACTTTTCTTGAAGACTTTCCTTTTATTTCCCTTTTTGTTTCCTTTTGGTATTTCTTTTCTTTCTTGGGAACCTCTTCTTCATCACTTTTTGAATTCTTATCATAAGGAAATTTAACAACAAAATGACCAATTTTATCACAATTAAAGCATATTAAAGGAAGATTACCTTTGTACTTGCCAATTCCTCTCTTCAACTTCCTTACGAAGTTGGATATTTCTTCATCTTTATCTGAATCATCGTTGCAGCTGCAATTTGACATTGAATTCTACTTATTCTTTCTTGTCTTCTTAGATGATTTGAAAGTTGATTCCTTCTTGGATGGATTATTCTGTTCTATTCTCATTTCATAAGATGTAAGTATTCCATGTATCTCGTCCATTCTTAGCATAGCAAGATCTACTTTTTCTTCTAGGGTGAAATCTCATTGGAAGAGACCTTAGTACTTTTTGAACAATTATTGGTTCTTTAATTTCTTCTCCCAAGCCTTTAATAACGTTCACTAGTTCATCAATTCGTAGAAAACAAGTTGTAATATCTTCATCTTCCTTCATTTTTTAGTTGTTCAAATTTGTAACATCTCGCTCTTGCGTGCACTAAGCAAACTTATTCTTTGAGGACACTTGCTTGCAAGTGATCCCGATTATGATACTATTGGCCGTTTTATTTTGATTATGAGGCATTATGGATGTGATTATATTTTATTTTGTGTATTTACATAGACAAGTGCTATTGAATGGGTTCTCCTGAGTGTGCAGGACTTTGGACCTTGAGGATGCAGAGGCATCGATGAAACCCCTTGGACTCCGGATCGAGTCAGGGAGTGGACTGTTGGAGTTTGATTGTTGTTGATATGACATATGCACATCTGATTAGATGTTATGATGATTGATTTATTTCTGACATGATTCATTGATGATGCAGG